>VYZV01042958.1:2793-20961 GCA_013401275.1 Pandion haliaetus | reverse complement strand
TAAAGAGACAAAAAGATGTTTCTTTTAGTTCTAGGTGCGGGGGGGGGGACCATGGTGATGTGACCCTTGATCACATGTGACTACAGACCATGAATCTAGTTATTTGATCTGTTGTCAGGGAATGGTAACCCCTGTCTGCCTGTACCTGTGATGACATCCTTTAGTTCAGACTCTCAGAACTGATCCCGAGTGTGCAGGCCTGTCAGCTGCAACAAATTGCCCACTCCTTGAGCAATAATATAAAATATGTTGTTTGTCGTGAAGGTCTTGAGAATGAGTTTAGGAAGTTATGGATTGCAGCAGGAGGTGGGGAAGGGAAAATCCCATTGGTCTGGGACCAAGGAGCAATCATGTGCCACAAGGTCCAAGTCTCGGAAAAGGAGATTTCTGCTCTGAAAGTCATCTTTCCAAGGTCTTGTGACTGGTGAAAGGAAGAATTTTTGAACTGGACTAGGCTGCCCTGACAGGGCTGTTGAATTATCACACTTGAAAAGGTTAAAATGACTTAACATCTGCATTCAATGTTAGAGGGGCATTCATCATGGAAAGCTTTGCAACTAAGAGCTAACTTCTACCCCATGGGAGAATTTCTAGCAAGGCGTAGGCAGGATAGTCGAAGAACTGCTGGCATTGTCACAGAGTCACAGACCTACTCATGTGTTAGTGGATATTGCCCTACAATTCAAGGTGCTAGGATGAAGAGATGTAAGCAACTGTGTGAACTGTTGGCTGAGGAAGCTTGCAAGAAGGACTGGTTAATGAACAGTGATTCCAGCAGTCCNAGTGGCATGATGGCAACTACAGGCTCCTGTCTGAAACAGGGCTCTTGAGGTACCTGGGGTAGGGTGGGTTTCTAGGGGCATGAGGGGAGGTTCTAGGTATGTGGGGTTCTAGAACTTCTGGGTGCTAGCATTCTGTTAATTTGTGTTAACTAACAATGTATTAGTTTCATAGTTCCTTAGTTTACCTTTGTGATACTTAACAGATTCTGACTTTTGGCTATTAGATGGTATTTCAGTTAATCGCTGTTAATCATTAATGTTAATGTAAACCATTAAGGCAGTTGCAGAATCTCCTGCTGTTTTCCAAGGACTTCCAGTGAAGTCATAAGAAGTCTTAACTGCAGCATGCTGGACACAGTTGTATAAAGACATTTATCTTGGCACATGGTAGCTTAGGTAATTATGAAAACATTGCCAAACATCTTTCAGAGAAAGAAGTCATAAGGCCCTTGTTGAAGTTGAGAGACCAAACTCATCTTCGGGGGCTATATTAAAAGCAGAATAGTACAAATGAGATGCTAATATTCCTTATGTAAGAATATCCCTTATGTAAGGAGTGCAAGGGCAATGCTAAATGGGTAGATGTGAGCCTTTAGTGTTGTATGCAACCTGCATATTCCAATTAACTTCCTCCTTAGCAAGTTTTTTCTCTTAAGAAAGCCTTTGCTTCCACTGATGTCTTCGTTGTGCACTTTAATCAACCATAAGTTGCATAGGGTGTTTCTTCAGCACACCTTCAGTCTAGCTGTAAAATCTTTATGGAAATATTTTTACAAATAGGTTAAATAGATGCCTGATAATTCCTTGAGTGATTTCTTCAGCCTTGTTTTACTTTGGGGTAATAACAGAAACTAATCTTATCATATAAAATGAGCAAGCTAAATAAGATTATGGCTATTGTCCACTTCTAATTTCCAACCAGGCTAGCCGCTAGAAGTATTTCAGTTTATTAAAGGTGAGCATAGGAAAAATGTGCTCAATTGTTGCAAGAATGGTATTGGATAACTTATCTCTGAAAATAAACAGGATGTTGCAGGACTGGACACTTTCTGAGTCACAGAGATTTTCATTTCACTTTGAGAGAGGCAGGAAAGACAGTTGGATAGATCTGATGCTATTTTAACGTACTAAAATTACTTCCAAATGTGTGACCAGCTGAACAAATAACTGTTGTATTCGAAAAACCGATCCAGATTCTGATTTCAGTTACTGTGATGTGAACTCACAGGAGTTACAGTGAGTGTGTTAGAATTGCTCTGGATTGAAAACTGAATATGAAAACAATGATCTGGCCTGCTGGGTGTCTTTGGGGTGTGCTTTTTAAAGCTAAATATTTTGAAAACTTCTGGAAAAAAATGCTTGGTTATCAGCTGGATGTTATACATGTGAAAATACCTTATTCTGTGGCAAACAGTTTTATTATAATTAATTTTGAATAAGCAGCTCTTAGTTTATACATGGAAAATATTCCTGGATTCCCTGGAGGGGAAGGTGAATCCAACCAACCTACCAACAAGCAAACAAAATGTCGTTTATTCATAATTCGTAAGAATAGAAGGTCTTATTCTGTTTATGTGGCTAATAAATGCAGTCAAAGTCTTTTAAGAATTTACAATACTGCAAATGCTACTGTCCTTATGTTGCCAGCTTCCTAAATTTGAATTTTGCTGCGTCAAGAATGAACACATTTTTTCTTTTCTGGTTGGAATGCAGGTGATATTTGCCAGATATGACCCAAGTTGTTGTCATGTTCCTTCAGGTTTGTTCTGACTCACCTGAACTCTAAAATGTGCTAGCACAGAAGAATGATGAGTAAGGACCATATATTGTATAAATAGCTGTTCTGAAAATTGTCAGGATGTATTATATATTATTACAGCATGCAAATCTCTCAAATTTATGATGATGTAGTTTGTCTCAAATCGTATGCATTAAAGTTTCTTTGTAGTTTTTAGGCTTTTCACATTAAGAGTTACGATTTGTTAAATGAGAGCAATGTTGCACCTCAGGCCAGAACCTCAGTCAACTCAGTTTTAAGAGCTTTACGTACATGAATGATAGCATAACTAGCTCCAAGAGAATTTAGTTTTTTTCCCCAAAGGATTAATGAAGTAATTTAAATCTGTTCTTATAGTACTTAGGTCTCTCTATAACCTATTTACACTGCACAGTAAGCTGTATGTGTTCAAAACCCTGGAGTTGAAATGTAACTTGTGGAAACTGTCCAGTTACCTCCTTTTGGGTTACCCTGGAGACTAGCTGTACAAGTGAAAAATAATGTAGGAAGAAAGGTTCCATGTATCGTATGTAAGTCCTAATAAGCACTGTGATATCCATAAAAAAACCTAGGAGCTTTCCAATAAGCAGGTACTTTTAAGCTGTGATTTTCTTAAGAGCAAATTGCCAGCATGGAGACTAAATGGAGTTGATGACAGAACATTTTAATCCCAGATACATACACAGCATGATAAGTTAAATAACTTCCCTGTTCTGCGAGGGAAATGGTGCAGTTTGGAAGGAAGGTCAAGTGGGTCAGCACAGTGGTTCCAGCTATGCTGCACAGAGGCTGCTGCAGGACTGCGGGGCTCCCTCTGTTTCTACTCAGGTACTCAAGACCTCTCTTAGAGTCTCTTCTGGGTCTTTCCCAGAGTTATTTCTGACCACATCAGTTACAGGATTAGGCAGAAAATTTAAATTCTGACTTGTTCTTTCTCTTACTCCTTAAATCTGACTCTACACCTTTGGATGAGACCTGAGACCCCACTAATGGAGATGGTTGTAATGTTGATTGGTTAGGTAACACATCTGTACTAAAAAAAAAAAACCCAAACCAACCAACAAAACACCCAAACTGAGGCAGCATAAATGAATTCCTGTATCTGGCTAATTTCTTGCTGATTCAGTGTCCATTTCCTTATTTCCTGCATTGTTCTACCCGTGGCTAAGTCCAAACCACTTTAAAAGGCACAGAATTAATATTTCTGAATAAACAGTGGAGCCATTTTCAGAATGCACTTTTCTGTTATGCTGAATTATGGGGTGCCTACCTGAGAAAATGATTTTTATTTCTATCACAAATCAATATTTGTCTAAATATACAGAGGATAATGTTCTGCCCTGTTAGAAAGTATAGCTGAACAAAGATTGGGTAATCAGAGCTGGCATAGTCCTGTCTGTTCCTCAGCAAGAGGAATGCTCTGTTATTTCACATTATATGGTCCTTTTCATAAACTGTAAAATAGCTAAATGGTTTTTTCTTCCTACAAGCTGTCATGTGTTTCAAGACTTTTTTTATTAGTAGTATTAGAATCTTCCTCATTACAGCCTTAATTTATTCCTATGTGATTTACACAATCTGGTCTTGATTTGATGTACTTTATCCTACATAGTTCCCTCTCTGCTCCACATATTTTCTTCCATGTATTTTTATACTGTCAGTTCACTTCCCTAGACCAAGTATAATCTTTTAGCTTTTTTTACTTCAGATAATTTCTCTTTCTTCTGATTGCCCTTGTTGTCCTCTGCAGCTCAGCTGTCTTTATTACTTTTTGGAGAAACATTGACAGTTCATGTTGCTGAAATACTTTTAAATACCCTGAAATCAATTAATTTTTTTTTTACGTTTATGAAATATGTCTGCAAGAGGGATTTTTGCTAATAAGAAGTATAAATATGCTACTATGGGTCAGGGAAAACTTTTTCTCTTGAGGAAGAGTGTTCTAATTCCAAGTGGTCTGTCTTTACTGGTACATAAATGTATAGTTCTTTAAGCTAAAAGACAGGATTAGCATGGTCGTCTTAGTCTGAACACTGTTAGAAGCTCATTAGGAGGTTTCAACATCACGTCCATATGTTATATTTGAGATCTAGCATACAATTTCTTAAAGTATCCTCGTAATTGTATTATTTTAAGATCAGAATTGTCTGGTAATTATGATACCTTGTGGTGTTTAGCAAACATATGTTGCATGTGTAAAGTACATATATGTTGTGGTTTAACCCTAGCCAGCAACTAAGCACCGCACAGCTGCCCACTCACTCACCCCTGGTGGGATGGGGGAGAGAATTGCAAGAGTAAATGTGAGAAAGAAAACTCATGGGTTGAGATAAAGACAGTTTAACAGATAAAGCAAAAGCTGCAGCAAGCAAAGCCAAGCAAGGAATTCATTCACCACCTCCCATCAGCAGGCAGGTGTTCAGCCACCTCCAGGAAAGCAGGGCTCCATCATGTGTAACAGTTATGTGGGAAGACAAACACCATCACTCCGAACGTCCCCCCTTCCTTCTTCTTCCCCCAGCTCTATATGCTGAGCATGACATCTTATAGTCTGGAACATCCCTTTGGTCAGTGGGTGTCAGCTGTCCCAGCTGTGTCCCCTCCCAGCTTCTTGTCCCTCCCAGCCTCCTCGCTGGTGGGGTGGGGTGAGAAGCAGAAAAGGCCTTGGCTCTGTGTAAGCACTGCTCAGTAATAACGAAAACATGCCTGTGTTATCAACACTGTTTTCAGCACAAACCCAAAACATAGCCCCATACCAGCTACTCTGATGAAAATTAACAATACCCCAGCCAAAACCAGCATAATGTAACTGCACAACAAGATAGAAAATGTCCTGTAGTTTGACAGCACAATTCACTCAAGAGTACACAGCTTTACCTGAAGGTGGAAGATATGCTTTGGTCTGAAGATTCCCTAAACTAATATAAGGCATGCCTACAGAGAACCTTAGTAGGCCTTCCACAGTATCTTCTTTTTAGGCTGGCCTGTAGGAGAATAAGGAGCAAGTTGCAGTGGATACAGGCATTTCCTCATAGATGAAATAAGTATGAGTCATTGCATAGAAAATACAGAAAGGCAGGATCAAGTCTGCAGTAACTTAGTTGGCAAGTTCTAATCATTGCTTGGTTTGGAAGTGTGTTGTTGCAGTAGCAGCTGTGAAATAGCTATATTACTGCACCATGGCATGTGAGAAGAAACCCATTCCTCTAACACTGAAAGAAATAGGGATGGTTTGATTATTTGGATACATAAAGACATGAGGCTATGAAAATATCTGACTGATAATATGAAAATACAGTTTGCATATGATATGTGCAACATGAGAATTGAGCTTGCTTATAACTGGAGCAGCACCCACAGTATCAGAATTTATATGGGACTAATCTGTAGTATTCAGTCATTCTGTCCTGCTAACACCCCAAATCCATGGGAGGTTTTGTCTACCTAGGAAAAAACTCTACAGCATTTTGTTACATGCCATAATGATGTTTTAAACTGAGCATACTGAAAAACAGATATCGAGAAAATATTTTTGCTTTGAGATTTCATTTTGGAAGGGTACAGTCAGCAGTGAATTTTGTACTTGGGTTGCTGTCAGGTCACTTTTAAAGATGGGCCGCTGCCTCTGGGATTACATCCTCATGTTACTGTGCTTAGGAGAATGCTGGTGCAGTACCCAGCATGTCATTGGTGTGCATCATACTGAGAAATTGTAAGTCAGCATCTTGGCATAGTGTTTTGAATCAAAATTAGCCCTTACATCTAATTCAGCTGAATATTTCTTTGGAGTTTTTGCCTCTGCTGAAATGAAGACATTACTTCTGCTTGGTTTTGGGTTTTGTTTGGTTGGCAGTTTTTTTGGTATTTGTTGTTTTTGCTTTAGTCTCTGTTTTTAAGACGTATAAAATAATGGTAACTTTTTTTCTGTGTTTTTCCCTAATTTCCCCCTAAATCTACTTATTATAATCTACTTTACAAGAAATTCATTTACAGAGATGATGATGGAGAAAATCATGTGCAGTGTAAATAAAACTTTTAAAAGAAAAGCAAATATTTAGTTATTATTCATTAAAATTTGCATCTAACTCTGCCTAAATGTTTACTGGTGGAATTTACATTTATATGCTCTATAAACAAAATAAGTAATTTGTCCCTCCCCTACAAATATTTAATACTGCTTATAATTTCATTCTCAAGCTCAACTAAGCAGGAATAGGAAACACATTATTACATGACTTAAATACTCATAGAAAGTTTTTATTATTAGAAACTTCTTTCCAGCAAAAGTTATTATATTGTTAAAGTAATAATAGAGATTGAAAGTAATTTCTTCGTATTTGAGATAGTAATATGGTTGGTGCTGTATTATTACACAAACTTCTTATTCAGGTTTCCTTATACCTAAGAGTATTCTTTTGCCAAATACTGTTTACAGAAAAATTGCAGATCCACTGTAGTGCTTTCAAATTAAAACAGTTGGAAATTAATGGCTCTGTAACACTTTAAACACTCTCCACCCCCCATTTAATTACTTTTAAGGCACTGCTAAATCTATTAGTGAACATACTGATTGGTGTGCAGGAGGAATGGCAGTATTTTTTAAAAAACTTTGCAGTTCAAATTAAAACAATTTTTTTTTTGATACAAAGTTGTATGGGGAAAAGCATAAATATAACTCTTCATACTTTTGCCATATTTGTAAGGTGAAAATAACAATTATTTTTCATGTCAAGTATACATGTTACTGCACTGCTGTTCATGAAGCTCCAAATTTAGCTCTTTATTAATCAACATATTGAAAAAAGTGCAGGTAAATAAATAAATAAAATCACTGCTATGAATAATGAATCCAATAAGGATGTAATATAAAGTATTATAAAGGCTTCTGCATTTATAATAATTCTTAAATTGGCTACATCTATAGTATTTAATTACTTTTACAAATAGAGGATTTTATTAATTTTACTGCTGTGAAAAAAAATTAATCATAAAATTTTACTTTTTAAAATGGAAATGACTCAATATCCAAGTAGTAGGATTTAAATACCAGAAAGTAATTTTTGCTCACTTCAATTAAATAATAAAAAATTACAACTATTCTAGACAATATTGTCATTCATATGTTTGTAGTCATATGAAATGCTGAGCTTTTGTGCCTGTTCACTCAATCCCTGCTCAGACTCTGGCTGACCCAACCCATGCTAAGGCGGGTTGTGCGCCAGAAGCAGCACCCTTAGGTGCAGGGGGAGCATCAGGTAGGCAGGATGGGCGGCTGGGAAGAGCTGAAGGGGCCTTATGCAGCCAGTAACACCTGCAGATTGCTGTCTTCTGCAGCCATTATCTGTTGTCTGGCAGTCTCATCACAATCTGCTAATGTATAGAAATGGTAAAGATTAAACCTCCAAGCTGGAAGGTATAAAACATCAGCTTGCCCAAAAAACTTTTGAAGCTGATCTAACAGCAGCTGGACTGCTGAGGCTTGCCTGGTGTGATACAGGGGACGCTCGCACCGTGAGGGAGGAGGAAGGATGGGCACACTTGCCCTTGGCTAGCTACCTTTTTTTTTTTTTGAGTTACGGGTTATAAGTTACGGAACGTTGTAACTTGAATGGTGAATAAGTGAATTCATGTGATAGACTAGTGGACAAAAGGGGATTGAGCCCCTGTTTGGTTTGTGCGTTTGTTGTATTTCTTAATGAGCTCATGAAACAAAGTTTAAGTCACAGAGTACATTGTCTTGTAAATTTGAGATCCATATGGGCCGTGACAGCTTTTCCTGAAAAACAAAAAAAAAAATGCATATTTTCTGGGCATGTTGTCCTTATTGTCAAATTTATAAGAAGACAGGATAATTAAACTCAGCAGGATTCATGTTCTAATTAAAATGGGGCAAGAACTTATTCTGTTATCCCATGACACTTTCATGAGTTGCCTTTTGTTTTCATCTAGCTTTTCATTAAAAAAAAAAAAAAAAAAAAAACCACAAAAAAATCCACTGAAGGAAACTTGGAGACCCCGTAGTTTGAGAGGTTCAAATGAAATGGGGAAGAGTGCAAATTACACTCTTGCAAGGGGGTTATGGAATGAGTTCTTCTAACCCACTTTTTTTTTATATTCATAGTTAATGCATGACAACTAAGAGGACTGGTAAAGCAGGCAATTTGTATTGGAAGAATGAACACAGGCGTGAATATCAGCAGTGAAGAACTCTTACTATGTCATGTTTTGGTACCAAACAAATATGGATAGACTTTTTCTGGTCTTACAGTTTGGATAGACTTCTTCCAGTCTTACAGTTTGAAAACAAAAACCGGTCTTAAGGAACAAATGTAAAAGGCAATGCAGAAAGTAAATAGAAAGCAGAGGTTAAATCTATAGTACACTTGTTAATTGCATGCTTTGCCTGATTTTTATAGGTTTAAACTTAATGGTTATCAAACATTCCCATATATGTGACATGAAAGGCACTGCAGCTTGGTTTCAGTCAAGAAGCGTGAAGGGAGTGAAAATGAACTCTCCTTAGTATGCTAAAAAATTATCCAGGTGTTCATTGAGGATTATAGTTGTGTACAGTGCCGCTCACATGTCATCTTCTTCCCTGAACTTAGTATGTGTGGAGTGATTCAGAAGGAATAGAGCTTAGACTTTGTGCATCTACTTTTGGTAGCTGGATTAAGTAAATCAGACTGCAGTGTGCTCTGATTTGATGTGGGGATAGAGCAGTAGTTTGTCACTTTTTGTATGAAAGAGAAAAGCTGAGAAAGAATCATGCAGCACGGGAGTACTGCTCTGCTCTTCTGCCAGCACAACATATGCAACACTCTTTCCTAAGGTTATGCTTAAAGCTACATGCTACTCGGAGAGACTTGTTTGTAGGCAATAAAAAAGAAATAGGGTGTAAGGAGAGGGGGTTGGTTTTTTTTTGGAGGAACACTGTCACAGGCTTGGGAATCCCACAGGAGAGGAATGAATACCATCACAGGTTTTTGTAGGAAAACAACTGTGATGTAAAGGCTGGCATCGTTAGCACATGGGAGAAGATATCCATGATAACCTGGAAAAACTGTTTAATTGTTTTGGCTGAGTTTTTCTTGCTCAGCTGAGAGGGCAATAATACTTTCATCCACCTGTGGCAGGTGCACATGCCCTGGTGAAGACCAAAAGCCCTTGAAACCTCTGGACCAGTGAACCACAGCTCTCCCTAGTAACGACTGTCACATACACACTTTGGTCGAAAGGCAAGGCCCTCAGCCAGTGAAACAGTTCAGTTGAAAGAAACTTCTAGACCATTAACCATATATGACCACAGATCAGATTCGATGACGGTATAAATGGAGCCCTGCTGGAGGGCAAATGGAGCCAGTCCTCTTCAGAGCGGTGAGTCTGCAGCTGGGAACTCTCCCCTTGGGCCAGGATGCTGCCCAATGTAACTCCTTGAGGTTGAGAGCGCTCATCTTATAGGTGAGTGATTGCATGGTTTGGATACTCATTTCTAAAGCTTAAGAATTCTTAAGTTGATTGTGTAGTATTAATTCTGTTTGACATCTTGAACCTGTAGTTTACTAATATTTGTCAGAGTGCTAAATGATTTTGACTGGAACAGTGCAAGGTTAATACTTTTTACTCTCCAGGGTTTAAGCATACAAAATGCGCTAATCTGCTTATGTACAGGGTCTCTAAAGCAGTGCTAGTGGAAGAAGGTAGAGTAGTTTCACCAGTGCATCTTGAATGTTACTTTTATTATCTTCCATTTAACCTTTTCCGTGGTATCTTTTGTGTTTGTTCTTGTAGCACCACTCCCTCAAGTGACATCAGGACTATGGTTACTATTAAGACCATCTAAGAAATCAGGACCGTGACTTAATAAAAATATGGGTCACTACTGCAGAAAAATTCCTCCCAAGTTGTTTTCCAAGAGCTATGTTTGGAACAACTTGCCAGCTCTGGGTCCCAAACAAGAACTGAGCTTGCCGTGCACTTTGCTCAGTCTTGTCTGCCATATATTCCAGAGCTTGGAAACTGTTGAGTTGTTTGGGAAGGTGGCAGTCAGAGTTCTATCCGTTCTGTTTCCAGCATAGACTGTTATTACTGTCTCAATTTCACTGCAACTAACTGTAGGAACAACAGCCAGCCCTTCCTCCTCACCATCTACATCCTCCTGTGCAGAAACAAGACAAAAAGGGAAGAAAGACTGTAGTGTGAGAGCATGTGTCAGTTGTACTTAACCAGTGCTGCTTGTGAAAGCTACTACCTGTGAGGGTATTTGTGGTCTGTGGTATGCTTTTCACCATGTTTTATCAGCACTTTTCCATTCGTAATTACAATTTATACCAAATGTTTCAAAGTGCGATTGCTGGTTATTTAGACTCAGTATGAGCTTTTGGGTTTAAAATACTAAAAATACTTTTCCTTTCAGAACTTTGTGCTAGGAATTTCACTGTGGCTGTCCTGGATAATTCTGAAATTCCTCTTCAGTAGATTTGCCTCAACACAGTCCTACAGAATCTCCAGAATCACTGGCTTGCCTGAAATCTTTTCCATCTGTGGCACGCAGGTTTTTAATGTAGGATGTTTTATGCAGCTGTTATTTTGTTAGTAAACCCACTGTCCTGTACCTTCAAGAATAACATTTCCCAATCACATAAAATCTTATGCAGCCTAATGGAAGAACACATCAAAGTTGACAGTGAATGCAGCATATATAATTCCTTTAGTCTTGCCCCTGCTCCAGGAAAGTGAAAGTAGTTTTGTTGCCTATAAGAAAAATAGGAATACAAGCATATAGTTAATATGCTATCATGCCATCTAGAGGCCCCAGTAGAATGGAAAGTATGTAGACACCTAACTTAGTTTGCCTCTACTTCTGGAAGGTTGAAATCTATCACTTGATAATTCCCATTCCATAGCACACTATTTCCCTTAGGAGTAATCACCAGTATGTGAATTCCTGTAGATTGAAGAAAAAAAAAAAGTACAAAAATTAAATTTTCCTCCTCTTTTACTAGGTGCTCTGAACTTAATTTAGTAAATCATTCTTCCTGGACATGCAAGTCTCCCCAAACAATCATAAGCTCTAATTATTGTCATCTATTATTCCTATATTTTCATTGAAATTTTCTTTTCTACAGTTGTTACAGTTGTACTGTACATATAGCTGCAAGTTTATGATGCTTATCTCTCTCTATGGACCATGCAATTGCCACTTACAGTATTTACTTTCAAGGAGACGTCTGTGAGTGATACAACCACCTATCTCCAGAGGCTGCATACTTTGTTAAGAGTCTCGGGGTTGATTTGCAATGTAATAGTAGTGAAGTCACTCGTGTAATACACCTCATTATTACATACATGGTTTTTTCCCTACAAAATAGCTCAATGTTATTTGTTAGTCTACTAATCTAAGAATACCAGAGTGTATTAAAGTGATGGAAAGAAGATCATAATAATACTCATCCCTTTGATTACAGTATTCTGTCAGACATTAGGAATTTTGTGGGGAGGTACTATCCTTTAGAAAAGACTAGCCAAGTACGTAACTTCTGTGTATACAGAAACATCATAGAAGACCCAGAAAACACTTTAACAAGTCTTAGTTTTCCTCTAGCTTATGTAAATTTTCCTGTGTTACAACTCCGAGGATTTTAATGTAGTTTTTCCAATTTTGTCTGAAGAACTAGAAAAGGAACAAAGTTCTTTGACGTATATAAATCATGGGAGTGTATTATATAGTAATGAACCTATAGTATGGGAAAGTGGTGATACTCCCTTTGCTGTTGTCTTATCTTTGCATAACTACCTATCTATTACAAAATTACTTTCCTGGGAGAACTGTTAAGTGACAAAAAATGCTCAGGGTGTAACAGATGAGCTTCTGGTCTTCTGTTGAAACTTTAGCATCAACTATAGCTGTTGAAGATTATTTCAATTACACATTGGTGAAAAATACTAAATCCTCTCTCCTTTTAACTTACATCACATGAAACCTTTATCCACAGTGATTCTTTCAGTCTGCTGAGAAATTGTTGCCCAATTGAATTCAATAATTTTGCCACCATCCACAATAAATAGTTTGGTTCCCCCCTGCGCACCCCACTCTGTTTATTCCTATGCAGTATGATCCTTACCTGCAGCACTTATTGAGGTATATTTAACATGATGTTATTTAATGTTTATAAAGCAGTCTATAGATGAAAGACATACAACTGCAACATACAGTTGTTTCTGCTATTAGCTACCACTGTTTATTGTGTATTACACACTTTTTTCAAAAAAGGCCAAAACCAAATAATCCCTTCTATACTTAATATTGAAGTATTTTTCAATAATCAGTCCTGTGTCCCATTTCAGAACAGATTCTTTGTCATTATTTTAGTTACTTAAAGCATGATCTATATGTAATTATGCAGATCTGTTCACATATGTTATTTGTGGTATACAGCCTTTTGTTGGGTAAGACATCTCTGGAGGGAAGATAAATGTTACGTATTTTTAAAAAGAAAAAGTTCAGGAACGAAGTCTAATCATACTATACTGATTTTTAGTAACATGGCATGAAAGGTATTTTTACATTAAAATAGGATTGTAGTCTTCTGGCACTGTGCAGTAATTGATTTAATAATACCAAGTTGTTCTTAGAAGAATTCAATTTTAAAGTTGAATGTAAGTAAGTTACCAATAAAAGGAAACACCTATTTGTTCAGATAATTGCGGTGTATATTACAAATAAACTGACTTCTTCTGAACCAATCTATTGTAAATAAACTGGATTTATTTAGTTTCCTTAGAGGAAAAGGGCTGTATAAATAGCCCTTAAAAATAGTCACCATTTAGACTTTGTCTTAGGAGTCATGCTAATACTTTATTTAAAATAGTGCTAATTATGTCACTTCATTTAATCTATTGAAAAATAGATTTCCCTAGAGGCTTCATGACTTACTTTAGTGTTAATTGCAACTGTGTCACTAGAGCATTCAAAATAAAGACTATATTGTAGCAGGTGTCCCAGAAAATATTTTAAAGCAACTAGTTGTTAAAAAAAAAAACTGGACTATTTTAAATGGATTTGGACATTACATTATCAGTAATAAATTTTAACTGAGATCCTGAAAGCATGAGTTACTAATAACAACTAAGGTCAAGTTCTGTCTTGCATTGCCCATATAGCTTCATTGTATACACATTACCTCTGTTTTTCTCAGTTCTATTAGCTTTATAACAGTCATTATATTATTGATAGGGATTAGCTTTGATTTGTATTAAGTTAGGATAACTAGTCTTTTGTATTCAGTAAATTGGCTAGATGCTTTTTTCAGTGCAGACTTAAGGCTTGACGGTTACCAGATGCTCTTAACGCATGCAATTACTCATAGGAAGTGGTATGCTGGGTCTCCAGCTCTTGCTTTCTGTGGATAATGGAGAAGCAAACATGGCATTAAGCCACTTCTGTGCTTAGCCTGTCCCAGGCCATTAGGTGTGCCAGCTGCAGTGTCCAGAGGCTGTTCCGACAGGTACAATGATATGCGAACGACAGTATCTGCTGTTGAAACTGAGTGATGTTAGTGTCTAAGGAGGTGTGAGCTGTGCACTGGCAATGAACGTGTGCGCAATAGGGGGTTCTTGTGCTCAGCGTCAGTCTGTACACACAAACATCCACTGTATCTTGGTAGCTTTGTGTTTGGGTCACTGTAAAACTACTCTAACCAATGATGGTCTAATGTTTGCAGTTTGCAGTCGTGAACTTTATGAAAACCTTTCTATCTCAAGGAGGTTTAGGAATTTTGCTTTAAAGCAAAAACAATCAAAAAACCAAACTGAGACCTAAGTTATAACTCTTGGAGATCTTAATCTAGGGTAGCATGCCTGGGCATTCCTAAATTAATGCTTCACTACATTCCTGAGTCAGATCTGTAGAGTACTAGTGGATTAACTAGTCTTTATTAATAGACACAGATGTGCTGCTGGTTTAGGTGATTTGGTCAGCCTTGTATCTGATCCTTTGTTATTTTGTCTTGTGTAATCAAGTTCACTTCTACTAAGTGTTACAAAAAGGTAGCAGTGTGATTTGGCAGCATTTATATTCACTGAGCTCTGATGTTAATGGCTTGGAAGATACAAGAAAACACAGAAGGAGACTTAGCGTCTCTCCTGATCTTCTTTGCTCTCTACTCTGTTCTTTGTAATGCCCTTCTCTTCTTTTTATCTCTTCTGATCATTATGTGCATACAAAGAAAATTGCACTCCAGCATCATATGAAATGAAACATTAAAAAGTTTATAGAGAAGTTTTATGCTCTTGACGGTGACAGCAAATATGGCACACAGCAATAAACTGTATTGTAATGAATGTAAAACAAAACAAATGAAACCCACCAGCACCACTAAAAAACCACCTTCTTCGCTAGTGACCTTCAGTGACTATAGGATCGAATCCAGAGATTGTTAGACATGGGGAATCTTTTAATAATACACCATTTTACAATAAAATACTGACAAATAGAGCTGGCAGTAATAGAATATGCATTTATTCAGATTTCACTGTTTGGAAGCACTTCCTATATTTCCCGGTTTACTTTTGGCAGCAAATTTTTTCCTACTCGGAATCTCTGAACCAAAACCTGCTTATCAACACTACTTTAGTTTCAGAAAACTTAACTAATGTTATTTTTAGTTTATGGCCAGGAATGCCTTGTTGGGGAAGTGAAATGTCTAAGAGGTTTAGGCAAGTCAAATTTGACTTGGCTGTTTTAAAATTATATGTGCAATTTATCAAATTATGGTTTCTCAGGCAACATGTTCAAGCCTTTCTCATAACTTCTAATATTTTTTCCTACTATGAAATATTATTTTTATAGCTATTTACATGCAATTTTCAGTGGAACACTTGAATACTTCCATAGATCCCTCACCAAATTTGTAGAATACATGTCATTAAATGCACAGCTTTTTGCCTGACACATTCAAAATGTTGTATTTTCATGGATTAGAACTATATCTATATGAACTTTAAAATACATCATTTTTATAAAATTAACTTTAATTTACAATCTCACAAATTCTTTTTTTCAAACCACGGGCAAAGTCATTGAATATATTCTTTAAACAAATCTTCCATAGGCTAGAGAAGTAAAGCTTTGTTCTCTTTGTTCTACTTATGAAGCTAAATGCAAGAGTAGTTCAATGCTTGATGTGATCAAAAGCACCTTGGAATTGATTGTCATGTATGGAATATATGCATACAGAAGATGGCTGGAGCTGCAAGTATGTTCAGAGATAAATATAATGCTCTAATTTGGATGAATGATTCTTAAAGATGACTGCTGGGAAATGTTTTAGCCATATCTGCACAAGTCGGAGGCAGGTAGATCATGTATCATGTACATATCCATCTTCTAGTCACACAACAGCAGTTTGTGCTTTTTCTCTCAGGTCAGTCTTAAAAAAAACCCAACCAACCAACCAAAAAAAACCCAAAATCCAAACAAAGCAGAAAAAACCCTACTGAACAAACAAAAGGACAAAATGTGCCACCTAATTTCTCCGCCAGTTTTGTTTTGTGGCTTGTCTTCAGGTCTGAAGAGATCAGTGAGAGAAAGGGCAAAGATTGGGAGATTTGGCTTGGTTTAGGTGGTTTATTTAACGTACTTGGGCTAAATTACTCAGTTTTTTCCTTCACCCATAGCTCCCCTGTTTTAATCTGTGCTCTCTTTGCCAGTGCCTATGCATGCTGTATGTTTCAAAAGCCTGTAATACATGTAGCAAACTAGTTAGTTCCTGTATGTTGATGAACAGGAGATGTTTTCTCATTGTTTGGGTAACTGAAAATGGGACAACATCTATGTGGCTATGATAATGGTAATTTACTACTACTTATTAAAATCATCAAGTCCCCAATATATGTTTCTAATTTATTAATAAGGGAAAGGGGAATAACTGGTCACAGTCTCATCAGAGTTGCTTTTTTTGGTGGTGGTTTGTTTTTTTTTTACTGTCTCTGGACAGAATTATACATTTGATGTCTTGAGACTGTGTCTTTATCCTGTCTTTTACAGCTACCCTTCAGGTTCACTTGCAAAGTTCTCGTAGGTGATCGTCGTAACATTTCACTTTAAGATATACAGGCATGTCTTTTGAATATACACTCCCAACAATTTAAATAGGGTGTTTCCACTTGCTCCTCTCAATCTGATTTTGCTTTTAATTTGTTTGACAAATTTCGACTGTTATTTTCTACTGCAGTATACAGGTAGAATTTCACGTTGGGCATAGCAAAAAAAGAATAAATTTAGGTATGTGCATTACATTATGTTAAAATGTAATTAAAAATGACTGACACATTAGCAATGTTTTGTAGAGAATTTTCTGACCATTCCCTGTTTATTTAATCGCTTAGACATCTGAAAATCTCAATACAAGTTTTTACAACATTTTTTTCTGATGTGATCTAATTTTCTTCCTTTTAAAGAAAGCCAGGAAGTGCAAAAGCTACGCTGGTTAGCATGTCACAATATTCTCCAACAGTACAAAAACAATCTGTCATACAGACTGTCAATATTCCTAGCTCTGAAGGAACATATTATACATTCCCCATATTTGTGACTTTATTGATCTCTTGTCATTCCTACAGAGTGAAACTGATATTTTTCTAGCAAAATGTCATTTGCTGGAACAAAGCAGTCAAGTGCTGATGAAAAGAATTCTAGGAAACATCTACTCTGTCTATGAATGAGTTAATGTAGGCTGCTTCTACTTAGTTGGTGTCTGCTTTGTATGCACTTTTTGATGCTCACAGTCCTTATTAGCACTGTGCCTTTTAATTAAAAATAACTACATTTTCACTTATTAGACTCAATGTTCCCAAGCTCATTAATTGGAATTTTCCAAAGTTCTGATAGGAATTAGTAATCTAACTTCCACTGAATTTTAATGATATTTTGATACATGCTTGCAGCCATAAAATATTTCCTAAAAGGGACTGTGAACTGATGTAGCTGTTTGTATGCGTGTCAAGTGTGCAAGTTTTGCGCTGCTCAGGGATGAACTGCATTAAGGAAATTTGATTTTCAGAACTGATAGTGGTCTGTTAGTCCAAAGAATTTGTAAATTATTGGTTCGTAGGAAAATTGAGGAATTTATTCTAATACTGAGACTGCATGCCTTTGACCTGTGCCTAACAGGCTTGTGAGAAACAAGCAAACCCCACACTGGTTGTTTTATATTAACAAGCTGGCACAGGGCATACAAAATGTTTTCTTTGTATCAGTCTTTGCAGTACTAAACTGTCCTGTGCACTTTTTTGATATTAACTTGTATACACGCTCAAAAGAGAAGGCAGGCATATTACGTAGCATCCTGCTTTGCCGTTCTGCATGCAGCTCTGAGAACAGGAGGGAGTGGCCAGGCTGAGTCCTGGACAAAGCTTTATTTTTTACCATAATTCATACAGTATTTAAATTTTGTTTCTGAAATAGATCTAGTACAAACTACCCTGAAAGAGCACATACTCTGATGGTGTCTAACTGTTTATTACTGTGCTTTTTCAGAGTGATTAATAGGAGTATTGTAGATAGAGGAAAAAATGTTTTGCATGACGTGAAAAAGAAGTTAGTTATGT
>VYZV01042948.1:0-20578 GCA_013401275.1 Pandion haliaetus | reverse complement strand
CAACCACAGGTTTCTCACTTCCTTCTAGAAGGTCCCAGAAGTAGAGAGATGATTGTTCCATTTGGTCTTCAACACTAAAACAAATGACAGTTTTACCATGTAGAATCATAGCCGAGATCAAGTGTTGCAGTAACTCATACCCCTCATTTTAACACTGAGAAACTTCAGCCTGCCAAATAATGGCTATATACATAGAGTGAATCCTAAGTCCATTATTCACTGAGTGATTCATCTGTTATCTGTTTGTACATGATTTAATCTAGCAAATATGAATTCTTTTGTTGGTAATTAAGACAGATTAGAGAGCCTAGCACCATCTCACAAGACCATATGGCTGGACTTCATTCCAAGCCAGGATTCCCAGACATGGAAACAATTGCTGTTTGATCAGCTGATCACCTTGTTTATTGGATGCACATGCGCAGGGGCAACCATCAACAGCTCCTGCCACTCTGCCAGTTATTGAGAAACTTGGACTTATGTCAATGATCCATACCACCCCCTCCAGACAATGGATTTTGAAGCCCACCATGATGAAATTTAGTATCCCAAAGGAAAGGATTATGCTTCCTGTGGAAGTGTAATACAATGAGAATAAGCTAGAATGTTATTTCACTGGGATGAGAGACTCCTATTGTGTAGCTTTTTATAAGCAGCTGTTCCTTAAAAGTTAACTTAAGAGTAAAGATTAGGCAAGTTTAGCATATGACAAGTGATTAGAAGTTTTAGGAACTTGAGTAATGTTTGAATATGGAAATAATTACTCTTATCCATAAAGTGTTTCAACTTACCACCCAATAACTACTTTTTCCATATTTAAATACAATTCTTACTACACTATCTTAAAAACAGACAGGCTGTCATGCTGAGCATAAGCCATCATAGTCCAACCATGCTGCCAAGTTGGTTCTGACATACATTACATCTGTTGACAACCTGTTACCTTAAAATGTATGACATTTAGTGCAGAGGTATTAAAAACTTCAAATTTTTGCTAGTAGCTTCAAAGTAGTTTTAAGAGTCTCAGGACTACCACCTTATATTCCTTTGGAAAAAGAAGGACATCTGATCATGTGAATGGATTATAGAACAATTCTGTGTTTACCACCCTTTTTTCACTTCATGAACAGCAAGACCTCAGGGAAGCAGCACACCACCAGCCTCCCTGCTTACGATGGTATTGGACTATCTCCCCTCAATGCCACAGGGAGACGTAAGATGGCAGAGCTTGTACGTAACTTGCACAACTGAGGCTGTAATTACTGTAGCTTTCCTTTAACACTCAGAGCAAAGTAAATCTGCTACATTCCTAGTCTCAGACTAAAGCAAGTGTACTGAATAGATTCTTAGTTAGTGTCCCAAAACAGTATTTCAAGATGTGGCAGCATCAAACACAGGACATTTACTGTAATGAACGAAGCATACCAATTAGACAAAAATCTTGAACTTACCTCAAGTTCTCATTTCTTTCTGGACATGTCAGTTTTGCAAATCTTATGAGGTAGTCTAGTTCTTTAGAAGGCAAGTATATTGCACCATTCACACCACCTTTGAAATCTTTCTGAACATGTTCTTGAGTGAAGTTCTGCAGCACATACTGGACTTGAAGTATTGTACGCAGTTTTTTCTTCTCTGCTTCAAGCTTCAATAGACTCTCTCTTCGCTGAGCCTTCCTCTGTGCTTTCAGCAGCTATTTCAATACATGAATTCAACAGTTAAAACAATGGTTTAGTAACAGGATTCTAGGATAAAACACATCAAGTTCTAGTATTAACCATCCTAAATTGATCAAATTAATTTTGGTTAGGTGACAAGCTCCTAACTCTAGATACCCAAGATCTTTCAAGCTCCTCCTCTGGAAGAGGTCCCTATTTATCTACTAATTCTCTATACATAAAGCTTTTAGTCAAACTGGATACTGGTAGCTTCACTTGTGATACGCCTTTATGATATTTAGATCCTGACTATGCCTGCTAGTTGCTTTATTGTAACAGCATTCATGACTGAGTATACAGAATTGATACCAATGCACAAATCCAAGCCTAGCTGACCTTTAACATTTATCACATGAAGTTAGTGATGCAGAAGTTGTCTCAAATTTTTCCTAGTGAGACAACTGCCTCTTCACTTTTGAATACTCCAATTTAAAATGATACATCAGAACCCTACAGTTACTCTTATTTGTTGGCAGAAGACTGAAGCACTCATTAAATAAGCAAAAACACAAGTCACAGAACATACACAGCCCTCAATTTGAGAAGCATCTCATTATGCAGCAGAACCTATCCAAGTAACTGCAGAATTTAAAATGCCTCAGCATGGGGTATCTTAAGTTTCTTTGCAACATCTATGAAAATTTAGTTTTCTAGAACACGCTATAAAGGATATAAGGATGTTGTTGCCAGAATGGCCCCTAGTGTTCCAGTAATGGGTATTGGCTGTAGAATCTATATGGGTAGAAGTAGAGCCAAGGAAAAAACAAAGTGGGTTAGCCTTTAAATATAGCATAAGCTCAAGAACAAACATGAACTGGTAGAAGTTAATGCTGGATTACCAAAAACATCTACAGAAAGATACACTGGGTCACAATCCTTCATTTTCAGTATTTTATGGGGAGCTACACAGAGAAAAGCAATAGGAAGCAATCCAAGTTTTGACATTCAGCACAGTAGTTTATGTTCAACATACAGTGACTGAGGTAACCCAAAGCAGCAACACTGCTTAAAAGGCTCTTAAATCTCCGTTCACAGTGCTTTGAGATATTTACTGCACTACCTGGAATTACTACATATGTAAGAAAAGCCTCTATTAAAATTGTTTGGGTCTCAGTCAACACCAAGACAAGCCATTTTACCAGTGCTTCAGCATTCTGCAAGGGGCAGAGAAATAATGCCAGAGCAGTGACTAATCATGTTTAGCATCCCCAGCACTACCTTGGATCAGATCTTTTCATGAGGATAATATTTGCTTGAGCCAAGAGACCAGTTTCTCCAAAGATAAAACACTTGCTTACATAAAAATAATTATGTAGTGCTTTAAACCCTGAATAAAGGCCTAAATAAAGCACTAAATCTGTGACTTGACATAATTAGAGACAACTACAACAGAATAAGTAGCAAACTCCACAATCTTCAGTAAAATTTTACTGAGAACTGTACTTCTCACTGAAACCAAAGTGATTTAACCCCGGCACTTTCCCTCACTGGAAACAAAAACACACAGTTTGGAAAGGACCTTGGGATGTCATCTAGCCCAGCCTCCAGAACAAAGGCTACACCGAATCAAGACCAGATTGCTTAGAGATTTGTGCAGTCAGGTCTTGAAAAGATCCAAGGACAGATTTTACTACTTCTCTAGGCAGCCTGCTCTAGTGCTCAATTATCCTCAGAGTTACCATTTTCCTCCTATCTAGTTGGAACTTACTATTTCTATTTTTGATCATTCCTTCTCCTACCACATCTCTCAAAAAAGTCTGGCTCCATCCTTTCAGTAATCTCTTTGGTATCTGAAGGCTAATGTTGCATCTCCCGCCAAGCCTTCACTTCACCAGGCCCAACAAGCCCAGTTCATCCAGGCTCTCCTCACAGATCTCATTTTCCAGACCCCAGCCCTTCAGAGGCCCACCACTGGACTCACTGAAGTTTAGTTACAGCTTTTGTGTAACAAGTGACCAGAAATAGACACAACTCGTTAACAAGTACCAAATAATCAGTCATCCTTAATCTACTGGTCATCACTCTAAATCTAGCCTTCACTGCTCCAGGGGTACACTTAATTTACTTTGCCTGCTACCCACAAGGACCTGCATGTCCTTTCCAGTGGAGCTGCTCCCCCACCAGTCTGCACCTATGCAGGGGATGGGTCCACCTCAGGCACAAGCAACCAGCAAGATGGTTAACAGTTCCAAACCTAAGCAAACCAGAGTCATTTCAAACCCAGATGAGTTCCAGTGACTCAATTTACTTAAGCACAAGTTCTGACAGGGGTACACAGTGAATAACTATATTGTGGACATCAGCAGTACACAAAATTGTCAACATTTACTCTGTCTGGACTAGTGAGTAGAACAGTTTAAGCACATTGTTCCCCCAAGTTCCAAGACAGAAATTTCCTAGTATTCTGCATATTAGCATATGAGAGTAGCCATTAGAAGAGTAGCACAAATTTTGCAGTTACCGCCTGAAAATATAGGGAAGAGCATTTTATACTTACATCTTGGCTAAGTCCTGAAAAAGTCTTCTGAAGCTCCTTGGCAAATTCCAAGTTGTGTACTACTTCGTCATATTTCTCTACTGCCTCCTACAAAGGAATAGATAAAAGTATTTTTCATGCTTCAGACTACTGGTTTCATCTTAATACCCTTGTACTTAAATTCTCAAAGAGAACTAGTCATTTAATGTGTAATTCTCCAAAATTGTAATTTTTAAAGATACTATGTCTTTAACTGATAGTTTAGTCATGAATATCATTCACTCATGACTGTCTGAGAAGTAGGATAACTGTGCGGTGGTGATGAGTTTGCTTTGTACTGCAAGTTTGTCTGTATTAGACTTTCCAGGAAACATCTTTTGCAATACTTAATTGTTGAAACAGGAAAGCCTGGATACCAGTTATTTCATTTTTCTTTTTGTTCTCATAGGTCTCAGCAATCAGAGGTAAACAGCTACTTAAAAATCAGACACTGATATGAAAGCTGGAAGGAATACAAGGGACAAACAAGTTCAGCACAAATCTTTTACCCTTATGCCTGGTGGAATGCCTTTACAGATAAAGTGTACAAACTTGAGAAAGAAAACAATATAGAAGGCAAGTCATACTTTCAGAAAAGTGTCTTTCAAATTTAGTTTCCACAAATAAAGCAGTGTTCTTATCTTCACTAATGGCTTTAACTAATATTTTACTAGCCAGTCTTCAAAAGACTAAAGTAGATTATTAATTGCATTTTGATATACCCTATTTTTAATGAGTTCTTTCCCACTAAGGAATCAGTTCATTTTTATAAGCCTTCACAGCTCTGAAGACAGCAAAATGCTGTAGTTCAGACATGCTGCCCATGTCTTCATACCATAAGGCATGCTTGGGAAGTAACAAGTTAAATTTCAGTCCACATGTGCTTTACACTCAGTTTGGTTTATGCTCATGACATGGTATCAGAAGTTTTTCTAGAATGGGCCCATCAGTCTAACATAAAGCTCTTTCAAAGTAGCATTAGTACTGGTGTTTCATCAGTACAGTGACAAAAGCTTAATCTACTGTCCCAATAAGATCTGGGACATGCAAATTCTGTATGTGTTCCTAAGCAACTGCAAAACAAGTTACATGTTCATTTGTTCAATCAGTTTGATTGTTCAGTTACTCGTATTCACTTATTTGTAGTATACTAGACATTACTAGGCCTAAATACTACTCAACAGAAAGTGCAGGAGTTACTGTAAAGCACTCATCTGGTAGTTTAAGTTGTCCTCACACAATTTATCAAGCAACTTTTAAGAATTATCAAGTTCACTTAGCACTTGGGAGAATGACTTCTAAGACTCAAATGCCTACACATTTTAGGAAGACTCACGATTTAACACCAACAACTTACTATACAGATTGTGTTAATTGTGCTTTTAATGTAAATCCCAGAGTAAAACTCCCTACCTGAAAATATCAAGAACAGTTACCACTGCTCTGATGACAAGCTATAACTCAGCCTGCAGGGAAGCAATAGCTTTGTCACACCTGTTATTAACATTCATTAACAGCCTGCTGGAGGAACAGTCTACTCAGCTTGCAAAACAGCACAACATTGCCAGTGAGGCCATTTTACTTGCTGGAAGCTACTCATTTTTGAAATATTTGTGACCTAAAGTAAGGCTAGCATACACAGTAACTCTGGCAGGCATGCACCACAAGTAATCACAGTTTAACCCAAATTGCTTGCAAAACAAGTTTATCACCAGATGTGCACTTCTTCCTCTGTGTGAAAATGAAAAAAATATAGATGACATCAAGTTAGAGCTCCACTGTATTATAGGCAGTTAGGTTTCTTCAGCCAAGCATCCAAACTATTAAGCTCTGCTCTAGCTTCAATCACCAGGTCCTAATATTTGTATATACATTGGGAATCTGCATCTGAAAGGCACAATTGCAGTATTTCTATCTTAACCACTGAAACAGGGGTCTTGACTACATTATTAGTTAAATACTGAGCTGACACATGCTTCTGCAATAGTCATCTGAACACTTTCACTACCACTGGTCAGTTCACTAGCGAGACTAAATTTTAATTCTCCATTTTAGAAACCTGAGATATCCCAGAAACTGGGATAAAAATACTAATACTTAAAAAGTTAAGCTCAGCTAGGAATACTGAAAGCCAGTAACCAAGTTAATTGCCATTTTCCAAAGTTAGTGCTGCTGGATGCATTTGCAAGAAAAACACCTACAGAATCCTTCACCTCTTTAGTTCCCCACATCTTAATTTCACTTCCACCTAACAGCTTTTCACAGTCCAAGGTATATGCCAAAGATAAACAGTCAAATTTAGAAATAGCTTTAAAACATGTTCAAGACTAATCAAACTTACACAGAATACTGTTCAATAGTCTGTTAGTGACAGAAGAAGACAGACTGTATTTAACACCTATGATCTAAACACAAAAGGCTCTTGCCTGCCTGATTCCAGACTGTTCAGAGAACCCAAAAGGTCATCATCCTACTTCATACCATCAAATTTAGTTCATTTACTTCTGCACTTGAGATGGCAAGGTGCTACATCAGATTTTGTAGTTAAGTGCTAAATGATCATTCGCTCCAATAGGTCTACTCTACTTTTAAGTAGCAAGTTAGCATTTCCCCTCTTACCCATTTATGTCTAGTTCTCATTTACAAATGATTCAGAGTAAGGAAATAGTATTTGTGTTCTCATACTGCTGCACTGTGATAAAGCTAACAGTCAATGAAGTATTTTTCCAACTGGTTCATTAGCACAATCAACACTGCCACTTAAGTGTCAGTGTCCTTTGTCACGTAATTGTTCTTTAGCATGTGAAGTACATTTTAAAAATGTGACTCCTAGATGACTACAGCAATAGTAGTCATCTTTGGATTATGTGACACTGCTACTCAGACTTATTGCTTAATCAGCAATAGCTTTCACATTACAGAAACTTGGTTTCAGTTCTAGAATCCATTCTAGTCCAAGACAAAAAAGCCAGAACCACTGTTTTAACATCAGGCAAGTTTAAGCTAGCTCCACAAAGTGGATCACATTTTGCTGACTAGTGATCCTTCACCCTGGCATTCCAAACTCTAGCAACCTGAGGTACAAAACAGCCATATTGTTCTAACAGCACTTGAGAGTGCTGGCAACTCCCAGCCATCTAATGGCAGCACTAGAAGGTCAAGAGAGTATTCCCAACTAAGTCAGTAACTCATAGCTAGATTCTTGTGTTAGGGAAGCCTTTAGATCCCATGCAAGTTAGACCAGCATCTTCCTTTCTACCAACAGGGACTGTTTGTCAGTTATACTTTAACAGCTACCTGTAACCAACAGCACTGTGCAGCCAACAGGCAATTTCAAGTAACACCTGTTAATGAAGACATCATGAGTATTAATTAGCTACCCCAGAAGTCTTGAATTTTGGGTTCCAACACTGCAATGCCATATAGATAAGCTGCATACAGACACCTCACCAAGACATAAAGGTGCAGAGGCACTGAATCTGAAAGCCTACAAAGCAAAGATAAACAAGAACCTTCTATTATTACTGCAGTACACAATGTGAAGGTTAGAGTAAGAGACAAAGCTTGTGGGCTTACCATTCAGCTTAATTACCAATAATTTGTCCATTTGGTTTTGTGAAAAACACCATTGCAAGCCTGCAGGCATTACTTCTGTAAAACTAAACCACCACCTCCTTCAGCAACCTATCCCTTCTGACATGTTGGAAGGTTTTGAGGCCATCCACTCCTGCATAAAGCAAACTCACCAACTGGTCTTGATTGAGGGCTTCTCCCTTCTTCAGGCGATCTTTGTAGTCTTCTAGTTTGAGCTGCAGGAAAATACAAAGTAAAATTTTTTTATATTGATTTCTAGCTAATGTGGAGTATGGGGTACAAGTGAAGTTACATACTCTTTCTGTATTTTCAGTCATCCACATACCACAACAGAATAGGAATTTTACTACTTCCTCTCATTTTCAGGAGAAAGGAACACAAAGTTTTGCTATGCCTTTGATTTGGCAATCACAAGTCTCCAGGACTGTATACTTCCCTTTCCTATCTTTGATCTTTCAGTTCTTACTTGGTACCTTTGTTTCATTTAAGAAAGACTAAGGCATTTAACCTAGATCTTTAAGTGGCTCCAAACACATCCAGTGTCCTTACTTAAAATTAGGCTTTTTTAGCTTTTCCAAGTCAATGCTGGAATTCAGTTATTTTATCCTTGAATAATCCTACTTAATTTCCCAGACCATGTCTTTCAAAAATCTGGCTTCAGTTATGTCATCAAGATTTTATGGCACCATTTCCTAAGAAAGTGGACTAATGTCTTCAGGGGAGAAATAAGATTTATTTCTAATATACTGAAACAGTCTTTAAAAGCTGATACAAAACTAAGCTATTTGGTATTACAAGCTTCCTTATACACACAGGGAAAAAAAGGGAATTCACTGCCATGAAGTTGAATACTGTTTCATTTGTGTATCTACCCACATAGATTTTTACTGACACAGTACCTATAGGAGCCTAGGACTAGGAATACTTTTACTCATTTTAGTAAGTCACACTCTGATTTGCTGGTGAGGCCATATTGTCATTCACATGAAAATCAAAGATACTGAGAAATTCACAATAAGCTTCCTTGGATAGAATTAGAATACAACACAAAGTTGGTTAATCACACAAAGAAAATATGCTTATCTGACATTATTCAAAATTACAGCATGATGCATGACATGAGACAGCAGTAATACTGCATCTCCTGCAGGTGTATTAAGTCCCCTAGCCACACGGCCAGAAGTCTGATCTACTCCCTCTCCTCACCCTAAGACATAACACAAAGCTTTTATTTAGAGAAGCACAACATACTCATACAATTGCTTTAGCTGTAATCCTGATCCAGTACCAAAAGCAACAGCACCATTTCTTTTATCTTACAGAAAATAGCATTCTCCCCATTAAAAATCACACACATAGCCTTCAGTCACCTGCCAATCAACTGAAAGTCTTAGAATGCAAAAGTCTGACTAGCTATAGCCACAGTATTTTAGGTGTATCATTATCTCAGTTATTAAGACTGTTCTGTCATGCATGTGTCTGTCATCCAGCCCCACCCCCAAAAAGCACAGTTCAAAGCAAGAGAGCACACTTTGGAGGCTTTCTAAAGCTTTCAAGTGAATAACATTTGTCTATATTTAAAATACAGAAGTCAAAGGTTTATGTAAAGTGAAGGGCAATACATATTTAATATAATTTGACATTTCCATGAGTCAGAGGAAACACTGTTCTAATTTCCAATTTTACACACATTTCTACATCCTAATATTAGACACATGTAATCAATAGAAGAAATATGAAGATTTCTACAAGACTATAAACCATCTCCAAATCAGTTCCAAGTTAGTTCTGAACTGATTCAGTCTGTTAAAGAAGCATCCCCAGTTCTGATCAACGTTCAGTTACTTTTGCTAACTACTGGGCATGCACTGTAAAGCCAGAAGCTGAGAGCAGGCTTCCTAGTTAGCTGCATTCCTGATTCTCTGAAACAATAATGTTATGCTCATACAATGTCAAATGCAAGTAGCCCATTTCAGAACAGTAAGAGTAAATAACACCATTCTTACAACACACGGGTTATTTATAACAAAAACCCACTAGCAAATCCACGTTTAGGTCCTTCCACGGGTTATTTAAAAAAAAATCCATGATTACTCTCTATATATGCACACAACCTTATTCAGATATTATAAAACAGGCACTGAGTTTTACAATTAGCAGCTTAAATACACGCCATACCAAAGAAAAACAAGTTACCTTCTTTTTCTCAATGTTCCTGATCTTGTGTTTCAGGCAGATAAGCCCATTATCGATATAAGTCTCATATGCCTGGGAAGGAGAGGCTGCTGAGTTCAGTGCAGACTGCAGGGGGCTGGAGGGAGGCTGGCTCTCCCCAGACGGATTCACCTGCTGCTTGGCTGCCTTCATGGTCTTATCCTCACCCTCCTCTGACTGGCCTGAAGGTGATGATGGGCAACGGAAAGGGGCTTGGGAAAGCTGCACCATTGAAATGGATGGAGCTGCAAAGAAACTCCTTTTATTTAGCTCCCTCTCTCCCCCCTTCCCCTTTTTAAAGTTACATCTTTTCTTCTCACACATTCAGAATGTGTAGCCACAAAACTAAGCCTTGGTTAGAATTTATCACAATCTTTCACTCTTCTCCCTGCCTTTTCAAAATATCTGTAGCAGGAATTTCAAAGCAGGTAAACTTTGTATTGTTCAAGTCTCCCCACCCATCCAGACACCAGAAATTCTTTACATAGGCAGAATTAGACAGCACAGGGGATGATTCCAGAAACCCAATATAGTGCCCATATAAAACTAGGCAGGTTTCCTGCACACATCACCCACAAGGGAAAAAAACTGCAAGCAAGCAATTGCAAATCACACCGCCAGCCTCACATTCAGGCTGCAGTCTGAATGAAAATCTGGAAGTGGCATGCCTGAAGGTATAGCCCCTCTTCTTCTTACCCCCATTAAATCAGTTTTACCCCTTCATGACCTTTGCAGCAATCCAACTGAGAATTTAAAACTAGAAAGATTTCAATTGAAAAAGCAAAGACAAAAAAAATTGCTTAATAAAGCAAGTAGCACACTCAATTACAACAGCATCATTCTTCATGAGGAACTGGTCTCTGCCTACACCCGTCCAAAAGATGTGCCTGTGCCACGGCAAGACACCAGCTTTGATGGGAGGGGCTGGGCTTTAACCTTGAACAGAGAATTTCTCTAAGGGATGCTCTGCCACCCTCATCTTCAGCTACTTACTTACACCTGCTCCCGGAAAGCAATGACACCACATTTCTGCCTCCCTGCCCGCCACGGAGGCCTGCAGCACACGAGCCCAGCGGGCACCAGCCGCCCACGGGGAGGGAGGAGGAAACCTGCATTTCCCTGGGACGCCCGCTCAGCCCCTGCCGCGGCCCCCGCCGGCGGCCAGGGAGGTGCCCCCACAACCCAGCCCGCCGGCTCCGAGGCCCGCCGAGGAGAGAGCCGGGGGTCGGCCCTTCATCACGCCCTTGCCGGGGACGGGGAGGAAACACCTCCCGGGGAGAGCACGGCCACGGCCGCGGCCGCCGGCCCCCCCACCCCACACGCCTCGCCGCCGCTCCCTGAGCAGGGCGGCGGAGGAGGGAGAAGAGAGCAGCGGCGGGCTCCTTCCTGCCGGCGTCGCCGTCCCGGGGATTCACCTCCGCCGCCACCGCTTCCTGCGCCTGCTCCGGCCGCCGGGCTGCGGGGGACCGCGGACGGGGACCGCGGACCGGCCCCGCACCCGCCTCCCCGCTCACCTCGGTGCCCGCACACGCTCAGACCCGCCCCGCAGCCCGCCCCCCGCCTAATATAGCGGACACGGAAGGGAGGGGCGGGGCGGGGCGGGGCCCGCCGCGGAGGTCGCCGCCCGCCTCCCAATCGCCGGCGCCGCTTCACCTGCCTGTCTGCCTTCCCGCTCTGCGCCGCCGCGCCTCACGTGACGCGGGGAGGGGTGGGGACCGTTACTCGGGGCGGGGAGCCGTTACCCGTCAGCGTGTGCGAAGGGGCGGGGCGGGACGTCTCCCTGTGAAGGTCAGGGTGCCCCACCTGGGGGCCGCCCTCTGACTGGGGGTCTCTGGGTTTAGGGGCTGAGGTGTCAAGATCCCGGCCGAGAGCTGGTGCTCCTCCGGAGCCTTGCGTGGGCAAGAGAGCTGAGTGAAGGCCCTGGCGGGAGGTGGGGAACGGCGTCCTGGGAGAGCACAGCCTGCCATCAGCTTCGTAGGGAAGGGACAGATGGCGTGACACCACCCCGTACCTTGCTCTGTCCGTGAGGCAGGGGTTCGCACAGGTCCCCAGTGAAGCCATGATCTCCTGTCTAGTCGCACATCCGCTGTCCTGTGTCACAGCAGCCTCTCAAAACGGTTGGCCCAGGACAGGCTGGCTTCTTTCTCCAGGCAGCCCTGAGAAAAGGATCTCATCACCCCGGTGCAAGGGGATCTCGGCCTCCACGTGTTCACAACACGGGGCCCAGTCACACCCTTTCACTAGCGTGGGTTGGGTGGCCGTGGGACAGTAAGAAATGTTGGTCTGTGCCTGCTTAAACCAGCAGAAGGGTTCCTCTGGGCCAGTACGGAGCCCCTTAAAGGACTGTGGGTCATCTTATGTAACAAAAGATGTGCATGTCCTCTATAAATGCAACCCAATCATGTAAATACTTGATAGCTAGTAAAAGCATTTAAGTCCATTGAACATATGTAATAAAATAATCACAAAAAAACTTTTGTTAACCTCCAACAATGGCATCAGTGTTGTACAAGGTATCACAGGTTGGAAGACTAGAGAATACAGACCTTCCAAAGACCAGAGAACTAAGCTGGAATTGTGTTTTCTCAGAGAACTAAGCTGGAATTGTGTTTTCTGTGTTTCTCTTTTGGGGGCCATTACCACAAAAAGCAATAAATAATTTAGCAAGTTCGGAGAGATTCTGAAAGTTGTGAAAATAGAGGCATTTTGAAAGAGACAAAAATGAGTCAGTAAGGGAGGACTGCGAAGAGAGGTTTTACAGAACACAAAAGGTGCTTATGTAGCACACAGAATGGATGTGAGAACTGGAGAGGAAGGGCTCATACAAAAGAAAGATTGCATTTAAAAGTAAAACCAAGGAAATTATAAGTGATTCAAACAATAAGGAGAATCGCAGAATCAGATTCAGCCATATGGAACCACCTGTAGCATCCACAATCTTGCCACTTCTGGTTTAATCACAAGTCTCAAATTACTGTATTTTTCTTAAAGCCGTAGCTCCTGGAATGAGGTCACTTTGTGAGGCTAGTTTTCATGACTGAGAAGAAATGCTAATGAGTAAGACACAGCTTGTGTCTAGGAGCAGCAACATACACTGAAAGTTCTTCCAGTAGATTTCTGTTCTTTGTGTGGTTTTGTTCAAAGCTAGCACTGATGGGCTAGATCCTTGCAAAGTAATTATAAAAGAAATGATCAATTAATGCATATATTAAGTCATATTTAATGTGCAGACACCTGGGACTATTCTATAAATCATACTTGCGGCTCACAAACTATTTTAAAGTGCACTTTTACAATTAGGAAATTGTATAAAAGAGGAAGAAATTGAAGATTCATACAAGCCAAATCCATATTTAAAATCAAAGGATATTTTAACTTCATTTTAAAACAAATACAGAATAACTATTTGAGACTGATGCTATATACATTTATAGTATATGTGTGGTCTTGAGTACTTTAAAGAACATTATTAATGTGCCACGGTCAAGCACAGCTAAGTTAGGAAATGCTAGGATTAAGCACAGCCTAAATTAATTAGTTTATTGCCATTTTGTGGATCCATTGTGAGATCGTCTTCATGTAGATGATCATAGGTTATCGTAGTCTAGCCACATATTGATCATAGCCACGGAGTCCTAGACGTTCAGCATTCCCAACGTGGGGATCTGTGCCTTTTACTCCAGGATCAGAAAGGGATTGCACTCTAATGGCTGAAGAAAAACATACTGTTCAGTTTTTCATGTTTGACTGATTCCGCTTATCCCCTCCAACTGGGACTGCCCTGATTTTCCCCAGTCCCAGCAGTTTATCCCACTCTCATTTTTCCTGCATTCGTATTTCCACTCCTGAAACCCAGGCTCGGTCTTTCTACCCAGGTCTGCATGTTGCCCGAGTCACAGGCTCCTCTGAGAAGCAGTATCTCCTTTGCACACAATTCCAACCTTTTGCCCAACCACTTCCAGTTTTCCATACCTGACTTTTCATCCAGCCTACCAAAACCCTTCCTAATCCCAGTGGCATCCAGTGTCAGCCTGCCTCCCTCCAGCTACAGTGGGCCAACCCCCAGGCAGCCATGGTGAAGACTGAGACCAGGTTCCCGCTTTCATTCCCTGCCATCCCTTTGATTATTGTATTGTGAAACTCCAGAAAGTACATGGATGTGTAGAATAAGATCAGCTGCTTGTTAACTTTGGGAGAGAAAGACATACAGTAAACATGTTGCAAAAATTATACAGTGATGGACTAGAGAAACCTACTTCAGTCATGGAACATCTCTTGGAAAGGAAGGCTGGAACCAACAAGGGATGAATGCATTAGATCTCACGAAGAGGAATATTAGTCAGAATCACACCCAATTTGTTGGAAAAACCTGGAGGATCATAGGAAATACATCACTGCAAGGCTATGCTATGCCGCAAGGAGTTTTCTCACGTACATACCCTGTGGCTACCTGCCTGCTGTTCAGAACTGAAAGCCAAGGAGTCTGGTGAATGGGTGCTTCACTCAGTGTTCAGCATTGCCTTCTATAAGCTGCTGCACACCACAATGATTTCTAACTAACTTTTGCAAATGCTTCTTAAAGACACAGTTCTCCCTGTACACTCCAGCTCCTTGTCTTCTGTGTTTTCTTCACAGTATCCTACTTTCATTTTCCTTGTATAGAAACTTTCTCCTTCCTTTTTACCTCCATGTTCAATCCTGCCTAGCAAACTGGTTCACATTCCTGCTCTTCTTGTGCAACCAGTGCCAGGCACCCTTTCCATTTCCCAGCCACTTTTAATCTCTTCACTCAGTCCTCACCTGGCCAGAATTCTTGATTCTATTGACTCCTTTCCATTCCCCTAATTTTGATTCCCTCCGCCCCCGCCACGTTCTGCATTTTCATAAGATATTTTATTCTTCTATAGTGTTCAAGGGAAAGGGAGCCATGAAAGTAAGCAGCAATAGTTACTGTGCCTGGGTGCAGCCATTACAAGCTTAGTCAAATTTCACCTATGTAGCTCCAGGCCAAACAGAGTATGTTTAATTAAAGCCCATGTTAACACCTATAAGATCTGTGAGGGCATGGAGTTATGCTCCCTGGCAGAAGCATCTTTGGAGAATTTACAAGTTCAGCTGAAAGAGTTCTCTGTGGAATATATGCCAACTGCCTGCATATAAGCATACTGCACAAAAGACACTCCTTGACAGCGAAGTTGAAATTCCTGTTCCCAGGCTGCGGGTTTCTGGAATTTCAGTGAAAGCACAGAAGGGACCCTGTGAATTGCTTGTTTTATCAGTCCCATTCTTGAAAATGTCTAATCCAGTGGGTCTCAACTCAGTTTGAGGCAGACACCTAGAATGGAAGAGTTCATGTGGAACTGAAAAAGCTGTTAAAGCAAAAGCAAATTAAAAAAATAAGTATGGAAGTGCTGGGCAACTTTAGTAATAAGAGGGGCTGGCCAGCTGAGGAGAAAGATGTTGCGGTCCCAGCAGTGCAAGCAGCAGCACCTGCTTCTGTTAGTTTCTCTGTTCTTGCTTAGGACCTTGTCAAACCTCAGATGCAAAAGGGGAAACATTGCAGAGCAGGCATTCATACAGGATTTCTTTTTTGTGTGTGCACGGGAGTGAAAATTTCAAAAGAAATTAACTGATTTCCAAGGGTGAGATTAAAGGGAATGTTTGCCCGTAAATACTTTGCAATAGGGACTGGCACGTGAAAGTGGATTTGTTATGTCAGAAGCATTTCTTTCATTGACTCTATGAAAAAAGTTTGCCTACTCATAAGTCTTGGAAGTTGCAACTCACACATATGCTAGTTAGGTTTTTTGGCAGCTAAGCTCTCTAGAGTTTATGTGCAGAGAACATGCAGGCTGTAAGGTTTTGAATGGCCACTGCACTCTGCTGTGAGGACCGCCCTCATTTTCAGGGCGGGAATCATACTTCTGCGTTTTCTGTTTCTGCTGTGCACATGGGCATGTTAGATGCAGAGGAGATAAAAGGGAGGAAGATAATATATGGGACAGAAGCGTAGTCTGAGTGATAGCCTATTGGAGACACCTTGGAAATTTGCTGTTAAAATATTAGTAAGCTTGTAAAATTAGGCACTGAAAAGTTAGAAAATAGTAGAACTAAATTTTCCTCTGAAACCAATATTAATTCAGTTCATTTTATGTCTCTGTTGGCATTTTGATAAATTGATAAATTAACACCTTTACAGTGTTATTTTTCTCCATGAAACCCCTCCATCCCCCCTCTTTTATTCTGTGCCTGGTATGGATGTGGCCTTAGAACAAAAGTGGGTTGTGCATTAGAACAGTAGATGAGTTCAGGACTCATACCTAGTTTTTGTAGGATTTAGAAGACTTACAGTGAATGAGCAAAATAACCACAGGAAAAGATTTTCTTATGGATAATGCAAGTGAACACTGACCTTTAAGCTAAATTTATCCCTATCTCTGCTACAAACTTCTGAAGAACTTCATATGGATATGATCTTCATTTTCTAGATGGCTTAGGACCTGGTTGTAGATACAGAGCGTTCACAGCTGCAACTGGGGGGGATGCTTTGGGCATGATATAGTCCTTTGCATACGAAGTATTCTGGAGATTGAGGCATTATATGTCTCAAAATACACACTCAAAGTTAGTAGTGTCTGTGACTTTTGCCTGTAGAAAAGGGGGATAATCCCACCTCTACCATCCACAGGAATGCTGATAAAAAGCTGCCCAGTGTATTTTCCCATTCAAAACCAATGCTGTTTCCAAAACTGACCTTTATTATTTAGTTTTGGTAGTCTGTGGAAAAATGCTTTCTTTTTCCTAAAGGTAAATGAGAGTTCTGTGGTGGGAAGAGTTTATTATGAATAGGAACCATAGAACTGCACATGTTCACCAATCTGCACAGGGATTAACTACATGATACTGTGAGTCAGGTATGCTGACCTCATCTGCTCCTCTGGCNTTGCTTCCCAAGAAGTAGCTATAAATTGCTCAGTCACCCTATCCTTCCATCACAGCCCTGAAGAGCCCTTCGATGCTGCAGGCCTCCATTAAAATATTATTCTGTTATGTTGTATTCTCTGTTAGAGCACTTTTGCGCTATGGTTTTTGTCGCCATTAAAGTAGCTTCCCAGTTTTTTTTTTAAAAACTTTCTTAAACATCTGGGGTCCTTCTTTTTCAGATTTCTGAGTTCTTACACAAACACATCTTCTTCTCACAGAATTTGATTTGCTTGTTTGTCCACTGACTCAGCTGCAGGATCCTTAATCACTAGTGGCTCCAGTCTCCGTGTAGCAGAGGATCTCCTGGCATCTCACAAGCATGAATCTCTGGCTGGCTGTACCCTTATGACCATGGTGCATGGCTCAAAAATGTTTAAGTCAAATAGGTCCTAAGAAGGTAACAGCCTGACCTGGTTGTTTTCTTTATCCAGTTGGTCATCTCAGGTATGGTTTAGATAGTCATGATTTGGACAGCTTAGAAGCTTTCATGCCTTTCATCTATGACCAATAATCCTAACTCAAGCTAATGGATTTTTATTATTTGCAGGGAAATACTAATGACAAATTTATTTCTGTCTTATTGCCACCTAAACTTTGATATCAGGCTTTCAGGTGGACCTGTAGAAAATATTTTCACTTGTGTTTCCCCTTGAATCTTACTATGTCATAGCTGCATTCTGGGACTCAATTAATTTTAAAGTCTGATTTCAGACCATGGCAGACTGTCTCCCCAATCTGGTACCTTTCTCTGCATCATTACCCAATATGTTCTGAGGAAAGAAGAAAAATAGGTCCCACTTTCTGACTTTTTCTCATTAGAAGGAAAGGATGGGTGGCAGACAAATTGACATTCCTGAAATCTCTCTGTGACCTGAACTCAGGACTCAATTTCTGCAGCTTCATTATTTTTTCTTCTGCAAGTTCTGAGCAATTTCATATGCAAAATGTTATGCACCTGCATGTAACTGAATAAAAAGAGGGGCAGAATTTGGCAACTTCACAACATGCTATTATGAGATTCAGTCAGGAGAAAAAAAACACACCCAAAATGATTAGGGAACAAAGCTTGAAGACTGTAGAGATTTTTGTTATCAGTTAGTGTATTTCATTAATCTGTGTTCCTGTAAAAAATTAAAATTTACATGAAATAATATGGTATTTATGTGGGAAAGATGTTAACAGAGGTTTAAAATGCACAGTAAATAGAAATTATAGAAAAAAAATAAAAACAAAGCAGAGGCCCAAAACAGCCCTCTGATAGCTTTAATAAAGTGGAGAGGTGTTTTCTAAAAATGTACATGAGTATGCTTAATTTTATGTTGCCCATTTTCTCACAAAATAAAACAATACTGATCTCATGAATGCAAATAAACACGTTTAAGTATTTATAGGATAGGGCCTCTGTTTCCTGAAGACCTCCAATCACTCCTTGTAGAATTCAAAGTATTAAAAACAATTTTGATCGTAGTCCTTAATTTTCCTACCTTTTAATAAAATCCAGGCTGTTTAATAATTTGTATTCTAAAAAGATCTTACATTTTTCTATTGCTACCATGATTTTTTTAGACTCACCAGCAAATAAATTGCTCATAAATCTATCAATATCTTTTAAAAAATAGAAATTTATTTTTATCAGAAATAAGGATATTGACGACAATTTAAAACAGGGCTGAAACCACTCCGACAATTTAATAAAACTCTTAGATAGCTAGCAGGGTGCATTTATCCAGGGATCCTGACAACTTGGGTCTTAATATTTTTTATGCCATTAAAATGAATTAAATATTGGACATTGTTTTAATCATCTGCCTCACCTAACTCCCATTTTCATTTACTCTCAATATTTGTTACGAACAGTAGTTCAAACACTCCCTCTTAAAATGTCTGCATAGAAACTAATCTGTTTTTCTCTTATCTTATTAGGTTTTGCCACAAGAAGCAAGTTTTCACTTGGAACAATTTGATTAAGTACTTTGCATTTTTATATTGGCCATATTGAGATGAGTGCAACCATTCGCACAAGTGCCAGAACATGGCAGCCCGGAGCCACAGGGAGTATAAACTGCATTTGAGCCTGCAAATTATTTTTGGTTCAGGACCCTAATTAAACATGTGCATAAACCCATGCTTAACTTCGAGCATTTGACTAATCCCACTGGCTTCTTTTAGACAATATACTGTACAAATTTCGTTTTTATTAAAAATTCATATTGAAAAGCATGGGGTTTTTTTGTATTTGCTGTTTTTCCTGCTCACAAGAATTGTGATCTTAATGGGACGGTTCATCTTCTTAAAGAGGAGCAGTAAGCACTTCCTTGAGATAAAGATCTTGACAGCTTTCCAGTACAGTATTTGTATGTTAATGAAAAAGTGACATGAAAGAACTTTACTTGAAGTGTTTATGAATAATTGTTTACTCTGTATTATTCATATAATTCAAATACATAGGTATTATTATGTTTTAAAAGTTACGAATACTGCTCAATTCAGAGATCCTGTTTAAAAAAAAAGGAAAACCAAACCCTAGTGTTTCAGCAGCACTTTGAACATGCAGAAATGTAGCTACAAAAAAGCAATGAATAATGTTGTCAAAAGCATACCACTGTTATACCTCCTAGAGCAAATGGAATATGAGGAATGTTTTCTGGTAAGAAAAAATAGAACCAGCTCTGAAGCTTGCCAGAATATAGGAGAATAGTTTCTCTAAATTGTTTACAATTTTCCTGGTTTTCAACCAACTGTACTTTAGCACAACTAAAGTAAAAAAAAACAACTGTGAAATAATCAAGAGCCTTCAGCCTCCAGTCAAGTTAATGGCAGCAGAGTGTTTTCAGATCCTCAGAAAAGCAGACCAGTATTATACTCCTGCACCACTACCACTGCTGATAAGAAAACAAACAGCCAGGGGTGAGGATGGGAGAGACAGAGATTTAGTGACCATCCTGCAGCTTGGAAGGAAAACTATAAACGACAACAAAGCACAACCTTGCAGTCTTCTCTTACAGTAAGGCTGGAAGACAGCATGAAGAGATGTGGTTATCTCATGTTTCAGTCTGTCGTGGTTTAAGCCTAGCCGGCAACAAAGCGCCACAAAGCCACTCACTCACTCCTCCCCCTTGGTGGGATGAGGAGAAAATAGAAAGAAACGCTCAACTCCACTCCCGGTTCTCTCTCCCTCCTCCCCGCGGCGGCACAGGGGAACAGGGTTTGGGGGTTGAGGTCAGCTCGCCACACGTTGTCTCTGCCGCTCCTTCCTCCTCGGGGGGGGGGAAGACGCCACACTCGTCCCCTGCTCCACAGTGGGGTCCCCCCCACGCGNCCTCCACGGGCTGCAGGTGGGCATCTGCTCCCCTGTTCGCCTCCGTGGGCTGCAGGGGGACAGCCTGCCGACTCGCCACGGGCTGCAGGGGCATCAACCTCCTCCCCCTCCTTCTTCACTGACCTTGGTATCTGCACAGGGGTTTCTCTCACATTCCAATCCCACTACTCACCACAGGTTCCCCTTTTTAAATACACTATCCCAGTGGTGCTACCACCATTGCTGATGGGCTCAGCC
>VYZV01042945.1:4706-16425 GCA_013401275.1 Pandion haliaetus | reverse complement strand
CCGCCCCGCTCCTGCCCCGGCCGGCGAGGGCGCTCTGCCCGCCCCGCTCCTGCCCCGGCCGGAGGGGCGCGGCACCGGCCGCCGCCCTCCACCCGCCTTGTCCGGGGAAGCCCGGGCCAGCAGCGGCCGCCTGCACCGGGAGCGAGGCGAGCGGGACTTGACGGGGCCCTCGTCGTGCTGCCTCAGGGGCGCCGAGGCCGGCCGGAGCCCGGGTAACTCGGACACCTCCCGTCTGGGGTCAGCGTGTCTCTGACTGCCGCGGCTTGCCTCCCTGTCCCGGGCGTGCCGTACGGGAACGGGGGACCCGGCTGTGTCCTGTGGTCTTCGCTCGGTACCGAGCCCCTTCCTAGGTGCTGGTGTTGAGGCGGGCTAGCAGTTACAGTGGCACCCGACAGCTCGACACAGACAGTGTGTGGAGCAGGAAACAAAATGTCAAAGCCTTCAAACCTTCCTGTTGTTGGTTCACTGCTGTGGCTTAAACAGAGAAAAGAGAAATTTACTTTGCAGTGGGTTTTTCTACCTAGAGGTTGAGGTCCTTTACATGCCAGTAATATCTATTCCGGTTTTTAGTGGTTTGGGTTTTTTTTCTCCCAGTACGCTTGAAGTGGAAATGGGGCCGTTTTCAGTTTGATTTCTTCATCCCACGCTATGAAGACTCAGGCTTTTGATTTTGGAGTTGCATGTTTCTACTTCTGGCCGAAATAGCATCTGCTCATACTTGCTATACTGAGTATTGCTCTGCTGGAGGGGTGGTGCCTGTCACAGCAACAGGCGGGTGCAATAATGCCCCAGGCTGTGTCCCACCCGGTGAATTCGGGAGGCTCAAGGCTGTATCACGAAGTGAACGGCTTCTTTGGATGTGTCTTAAGTTGGGTTTGCAGACAGTGTAGAGATCCCAAGCTAGCAGTGGAGCTCTGTACTGTTTAATTTATTCTGATGGGACCTGTTGCTCTGAGAAACAGAGTAAATTAACTCATGGTGCTCCACTGCTAAGTCTAGCCTAATTCCAGTATGTAAACTGTGTACCTTCAAACTACACAGTAGTCTAAGATGCAGACATATCTGCTCTTGGTGTACCTGGGGTAAGATGTTGGCAACATAAAAACCCCAAGGCTTTGCAGAAACGCATTTTTCAGGAAAGTTGTCACAGTTGCCAGCAGCTCCAGCAGTACCTCAACCTCTGCTCCCTGATCAGTCTTTGCCTTTTTCTAAAGTTGTGTACGCAGATTAGGGAGTTGTCTGGTAAAAATGATTAGTGACAGACAGGCTGTGTCAGAGCACACTGCATGTACTCAAAAATTAAGAAGGAAGATTTAATCTTTTCCATCTTTGGTCTGCAATGCCACTAATGCTCCTTAGCCTTTTTGTTCCCTCCAGATACACTAAACCCAGTTCCTATCCCTGTTCCTTTGAAGCCTCAGCTCAGGCAAGGCAAAATAGCTTCTCATGAACACAGAACATGTAACAAGTACACAGGTCTGTTCATCTTGCCAACAAAATAGCACAGAAACTGCAGCAGGAAGAATCTCCAAATCAGGGGAGTATGTATTTGCTACCATATAAATTTTCTTAATAGGAATTCTCCCTGATTTGGATGCAAGTAGCTATTTCCTAACTTCTGAAGTAGTTTACTTCACAGTCTTTCAAATGTTCAACATGATTAAGTTTTTCAATTTTGTGTAATTTTACAGAAAAATCTTCTGGTTTTAATTTGCCACTTAAAATCTCTTATCTGATTTAGATCAGATTTAGAACTGAGGGTTTTTTATTATAATTCAGATCACTTTGATAAAATAGTATGAACTCATAGCTCTAACGCAGCAGGTCATGAGGTGTGTTCCAGAGCTGTTGTATACATTACAGTAAGAATTCTGGAAAAAACTAGGGCTAGTGCTGTGGGCAGGGGGCTGCAAGACAGGAAAAAAATGTAAAACTTAATGGGATCTAAAGCATAACAGTGGAAAAAACCCAAGCATTTTCTTTTCCTGTCTTTCCCTGAGATTCAGTTTGGCACTTGGAAATTGCAGCTATACAAAAAAGTTAACAAATATTTGCAGATTCCAACAGCTACAAAAAATGGTGAAAATCTGGATCCCAAAGATTTGAAAAGAACTGCTATAATCTTGTATCTGAGTGGGGACTGGATTTAGATAGCAATACCTATAGTACAATTATGTTCCATGCTTGTACAACATGTTTTACCTCCCAGTGGTTTTCACTGAGTACAGATCAAGATAAAGAGTGAGGATGGCAAAGTTACTGGGGTAAGCTTTTTTGAAGGGGGTGGAAAGGAACAAGGATGTGATTGTACCACCTCTTCCTCAGTTAGCATTTTTCTCCAGAAACAGGGGTGAGAATGTGGTATGCTCCTAAAGTGTAGCTTGGAGACCAAACTACCTTGTGCTTTTATGGAGTCTGGTATGGCATTAGTACGGAGTTTACACCAGAGCCCAGTGCTTTCACGGGTGGGCTTCTGCTCTCTGCCTCACCTCCCTGAGCAGAAAGGCAATGTGAGATTGCTCTTTCCATTTTACAGGGACTCAGAATTAGAGATGGCTGAACAAAATATGTGTATGCATATATACAGTGAATCAAATAGTTACATCAATGCAAATGCAGTTTTCCATAGCTGCTGGGCATACAAGACCTTGGGGAGTTCTGTATTTCAAGGTTTGAATTGGAATCAAGAAGATGGGACAAAAGTCTGCCTAAACTGTTCTTTCAGAAGTAATGGTGGAGGACACATTTTGTGTCCATATTTTGACTATATTTTATCAGCCAAGTTAATCTCAGATCAAAAAAAAAAAGAAAAAAAATTTGAATTGATTTTTTTGTTTCAATTGACTGAAACAGTCAAAAAGATGGAAAGAACTAAAATTAATTAGAAGAATCCAGTTGTCTTAAAAAAACCAAAAACCAGTAATGCAATGAAGCTGAACAGTTATAGGTGAGGAGTTGTAAGATAGAGTGCAGAAGCTCTGTAAGAAAATCTCTTGATCTGTAACATTTTTTTCTCCTTTACCCTTAAAGAATGATAAAATTAATTCTTCTCCTTTCTGCACTCTTAGCTGTATGCTATCCTATCTTGGATACTTCCAACAGATATGTGGTGATCAGAGAATACCATAACCATGATTGAAGTCTTGATCTGTATCTGGGTGGTGTGAATGTTACAATTTTTTTTCACTTCAGTCCAAACTCTTCTAGTAAACCTATTGTCCAAAGCCCTAGGGTAATGGCCTCAAATAGCCTTTTCTGTAGGCATAATGACAAAAAGTAAAGCCTGCTTTTTCAGGAAATGGAGCTGGTCTTAGACCTTTCGGATGTATCTCTGCTAGTAAAATAAATATGCTCAGGGATGTTTCCTAGACATTAAAACCACCAAAAAGCACACAACTACCCACATCTTTGCTAGCAAAAGCTTGGCTTCCTTCAGAGACTGCCTGTTGCAGATGGACTGTTGAACACAGTAACTCCTGAAGGGTACTGAGGAGGCATGCTTGTGGGGCAGGGCACAGAGCATGCGTGGACCATCCTCATAGTTTGATGTTATGGATGACTATGTGCCAGTGCTATTTAACTTACTGGGAAAGATAGAATTGTAAAGGTAAAATTGTAAAAATACAAGTCACCATCTCCAACAAATCTCCGAGCTTAGAGATGGGAGGACAGAAGGAACCCCATCTGCATATTAGGCACATCACTTACTACTCCTAATCACATTGCTCGTTGTGCAGATACCATGGTTCTGAGGATCGGTTTTGCAATAATGAATATACAAAGTAAGATTTTAAATTCCCTAGTTGTGTCTTTCTCCCAATGCTTTAATTTTCATGAGTGCAAGTAGCACAGCTTTCTGTAGTACTAACTGGACTCCCTTATAATGTAAGGAAATTTGACTTTTTAAAAGTCTTACTTGCTTACCTCTCATACCAGATTTTCAAAGGGAATAGTTTCCCTTACCTCCTTCTCAAGCTTTTAGTATTCTGCTATTGTTATAGAAGACAAAATTAAATTTCTCCCCAAAGAACATGGATAAAAAGTTTTAAGTTTTTTACTTTTCATAGTAATAATAATAAAAATTTAATTATAGTAATAGGCAAAACAGCTTATTTTTGGTGAAGCTTACCAACAGCCAGCAGATTTACAGCAAGGACATGTTTTACCCATTACAGACAGATACAGAGCATGCATATAATGGCAGCAATGGTAATTACATAAGAGATGGTGTAATGTGAGCATAACAAATATTTTAATTTAGGGGAATTTTTTTAATAGTTTCTTTTTTGTAAATTTAAACAGTTTCATCTGTATAATCATAAATAGTTATAAACAAAAGGTTAGTTATTGTAGCAGGAACTTGGGCAGCCTGACTCTTCTGGGCAAGTCACTCCCTCGGTTCCCCTCTATCAGGAGAAGCTGCTTTTCAGTGAGCATTTCCTTCCAAATCATCCTTAACTGGAACTACTGTTTTTGTTTGCGTTTATTTGTCATGCAGTTTAAAGTGCCAAGGGGTTTCTAGCTAGCTGGTATTTTGGTCAGTTTGCCCTCCGGCCTCTTTTACATTTTGCTTGCATAGCCTGTATTGAATTTCTCCCACTTTTTAGACTCCAGAGTCTTCCCCATCTTTTCCAAGCACCTGTAATGCATCCTCTCACTTCCCAGGTGGCATGTCCCTGCCTGTTCCTTAGCAGGGACTCATCCTCACAAAGCTCCTGCTCACGGCAGCTCCCTTAGCCATTTTATAGAGGTGGTCTATGGAAGGCTTGTTATCGGGGACCCACCTTAGGCTGCACTCTACAACCCCCTTGGTTTTACCAGTGAAGGGATGGGATAATCCTGGTGTGAAGGGGATGAGCCCTATGCTCCCTCGAGGGCCCAGCTTTCCTGGGAAGGGCTTCTGACTTTGAGAAAGTGGCTTTCTAATCGTCTTCACACTGACATGTAGCTTCACTTGCAATGTAACTGAAAACAACTGTTAGTCAGCTACGCATAGAAAAACAGATGACCAAGTACCTCCTCTGTATGCCTTGCCTGTACTGTTGGGCAAGGAGGAGCATAGGAGTTTTTAATGAAAGGGGAGGTGTGTGATTAAATTGTAAACAATTAAGAACAACGATGAGAAACAATTTCTCTTAAGTATAGTATTAAACCTTGCTAGTTTTCATTTTACAGCATCAGCAGACATGCCACATTCTATGAAGAAAAAAAACCATTGTGCTTTTCGGTGTCTCAAAATATTTTAAATGCATACACAATAGCCATCATAATTTGGAAAATATTTACGGGAAACTTGCTTTTACTTAGTAAGGAAATGCTATTAACCATACTGGCAAAGTTGGTATAGTGTAATAGTATATCATTGCTTTGGAAGGACTGAGAAGGAGTATTTCCTAAACAGGAAGCTGTGTACTTGAGTTTTCAGGGTGTTTTGCCTATTCCTTTTGAGCCAATTTATTATCATTAGCAAGCTTACAGAAAGTATCATCATTGTCTTTCAAAAAGTTCACATAGATAGACAAGTGTTTATTCTGCAAATGTGAAAACTAAGGCACAGAGAAGTTAAAAAAAAAAACAAAAAACCTCAGCCAAAGCCTAATGCAGGTTCTCTGGCAAAAGTGAAAATCAAAATAAGACAATGCTGATTTGAAGCTATTACATCACCTTCATAAAGTTTGTATTTCAGGGATTTCAAATTTAGAGTTATTTTCCACTTATTTACAAATATCAGGAGTTTCTAATAGTAACATACAAAAATATCATTATGAAAGAGTGTAAATATCACTTATGTTGGGTGGGCGTCCAGTAGGAAAGAACCATATCTCTAAATGGCCAATTCTGAATGAATAAAAGAGAGCCTCTAAAATTTGTTCAGAGGGATCTGTAAAACAGTATAACAGCTCCAGGAAGATAAGTCTGAGAAAATAATTCATTTGCTTTTGACCCTGTTCTCAGCCCTTCATACTGTTAATTTCCTTGGGTTGCTTTTTTTTGGTTTTGGGTGGGGTTTTTTTGTTGTTTTGGGTTTTTTTGGCAAGGTTTCATATGACAGAACCATACAACAGATAGTAGAAACCTCTGCTGCCTGTTTCTGTCTGTGAAGGGAAAAATAGAGAAAGAGGATCAGCTGAGAAAGAGGCAGATTTCCCTCTAGCCTTTTGCATTTAACGTTCTTAGAATACTAAAGCTTTGCTGGGGCATTTCCGCCTGGTTTAAAGACAGAAGAAACATTCTGCTACTCAGAAAGTTGGTTTTAGTCTTTCTTGAAAATACCTCTAACTGAATCTTGGTTTGGTCCTGTGATGCTCTCCCCCCCGCCCCCGCCAAAGGCTGACTGCTAATCAAGGTAAGGAACTGCAACAGCTGAGCCCATTCTATCAATCTTGGTAATAGTTCTTTTTGGGGATCATGCTGCAAAACTAAGGAGATCTTTGAACTGTGAGTTATATCCCGTGATGTTTAGTATATATGACAAAATCTAGGCTTCCAGTGGTTCTAGCAAACAGATCTAAAAAGTGGTATAAATTAGTGTCTTTTTTTTATATGGGTGGGGGTGGGGTAGGGACAGATTATTCTATTAATTAGCTTAGTTAATATAGCTAGGAAGACACTGACAGACTTTTCTACATTTAATTCCTTCAGCAAACCTGTCTACGTAGAGAAACAATGCATCTCTTGGGCCAGTTTCCTAAGGCAAGCCTCTGTAGTAACTACATGTATTTTTAAAAAACATGGTAATATGTACATTGATGTTAAGCAAAACTTGCAGAAAACCCTTACAAAAATGGTTTTCTTCACTTTAATTGGATGTGAAAAGTTTCTAAATTAATCTAGTCATTAAAAAATGGGGGAAATAAGATGTCAAGTTGGTGTCAATGCAGATTTTTTTGAAAGAAAAGGGGATAAAGCAAATAGATTTGGCTATGAAATGAACCTGCATGAAAATAAGATCTGCTCATATTTAAGTATGTGCAAGATCCTATCTTCATGCTGGTTATCTGGTCTCATTTCAAAATTAACACGCTCTAAGTTCGCAAGTAAGCTAGGTTCATTTTAGGTTAAATACAGGAATTTCAATTTTTAGAGAAAAAGGTAGGGTAAAGAGAAGCATCTTGTGAAAAATTAGTCACTTGATATTGTATGTTCAGTTTGTAATTCCTTCAACTTGTTCCTTTTAATCTGAACTCTTTCTTGTGATTAACAGTTATTATTTTGAGTTCTTTCTGAAATGTAGAACGATGGGTAGTTGCTTGCTGTTATTTCACTTCCCTGGGTGGAAAAGGGCAGAAGTTGAGTACATTTAGGATTTACTTGCTTATTATTTTAGAGAAGGTGTATAGCATGACTTTATCCTTCAACAGAGTAAATATCATGTAGATAGCATTCATCTGGGATATATCTGAAGAACAGTTGTACCCTTCTAACCTCAGTTCATTAGCTGGTTAACTTACATGAAAGGAATACTATTTAATGGAGATAAACCATTAAAATAGTTTCAAATAACTTGGTTTAATACTGCCCAACGTTTCTGAAATGCACTCTTGAGAAATGGATGCTTTTATTGTTAAAAGGAGAAAACCTACTAGTCAGGCTATTTTCAGTTACAATATAGGTGAAAAACTTGACAGAAAGAAGCTGCNTCAAATTTATACTTCTGTGTCATTCAAAATTAATACCTAGGTATTGCTTCAAAATATGAACTGTTACCTACAGCTTTATTGAAGTCCTTGCCCAGAATGCTGCTCCCGTCAAAGTCAGTGGTAATTTTTAATATTAAAGTTCTTCGGAAGAGAATGAGTCAACAAGCACTTGCGCTCTAATATTCAGACCTGTTCGGTACTTACTAATTGTATTGAAGTGCCTTGGACATGGAGAAGTTCAGAACTCTTGAAAAATTGAATAACTAGAGGTTACACATCCTATTACGCAAATAATAATGGTCAATTCTTTAATACAGTCAAATCCCATTATTTTATTCGTGTAGGTAGACCCACTGAAATCCTGAAGCAATTGGAAAAGTGATCTTACCTTCCTTTCATGGAAGGGATAATACATATAAATAGACAAGCCCAGATACTTTATACGAGTGGTCATTGTGTTACTGCAAATGATAATTACTAGGTGCTGCTATGCACTTTTGTATAATGCTTCCATTCTTCTAATTTTGTTACTTAAAATGTTTCATACTGTGAACATGCAGCTGAAAGATATTTAAAACTCTGCAATAAGGACTGTTTATTAGAACTGTGTTTGGGATCTGACTGTACAACTATTCTTGCTGAGGAGAACATACATTAGGATTGTTTTTTTATTATTAATAATAGGTGGCTGTTTTCTTTTTAGAGTCATTAGAAGCTTTCTGGATCAAATCTGTATTAATTAGATTTTAGACCTGTTCTAAGAAAATTTTGATTTTGGCCTTCTGCCTGATTCTTTGGTTCAGATTGATTGATTGTATATTGGGCACACTGGGTTTTTAGTACAAGGTCAAGTGTTTTGTACATCTTCATAGAGTGACACAAAAATGAGTTCTAAGACTTGTATTTAAATATAGATAGTTACTATTTGGTGGGAGTTAAAATGTTTCTGGTTTAATTTCTTACACTTCAGCATTTCCCACACATTTTTGTTTCATTGTGTTTCTTCAATGCTTTCATATAGTGATTGTAGACAATCCCTGGATATGGAATGAGCTCTCTTTCTTCAGTTGTCTTGCAGTCTGTAGTCTGATCTACACTATACAGAACCTTAAATTACATATAGTATTCAGAATACTAATTTTGGATGAAAGTGCCTAAAGTGTTTTTCTTCTCTTTTCATCGAACTACGCAGAGGTACTTCAGTCATTCAAAACCAGTAATTCTTAGCTTGTTCTTAAATCTCAACTGTTGTCTAAATTCCACGAGTTATCCTTTGCTTATATCATGGTTCATTGAAAAGACTTTCAAAAACATATGTGAGCATCTGTGGCAAAAATCTTGGCCTACTTCTCCAAGCTTGCTTAACAAAAGACAACTGTTCATATGGATATATCTTCCCCCCCATATTAATTTCCAGCGTAGATGTTGTCATAACCCCCTATAGCAGTTTTCCAAAACACACCTGTTCTGCTCAGCCTAAGTAGTTTCATAAGCTGTTTCTGTTAAATACCGACTGCTTTAATGCTCTCACTCTCTTCTGTGCTCTATATACTTCCAAAGATCCAGGTGCAGTTTGGGTTCAGAAGATCAAATAACCTGTTTTACAACCAAAAAATGCTATAAATACTGCTTCACAAATTTGCCATTCTGACAATCTGTCTTTCCTCTTGCTTTTCATGACAGACAATGACTGTTTATCCCAGGATTTCTTCATCAGTGATGGAATACATATGGCTTTATTGGTGTAGTTTAGTTATTCCCCACATGAGCAAACCAACCTGTATTAGTAGAAAAATTTTTTTGCTGGTATAAACTCTGTGTATACCAGGAAAACCAGCTGGTATAGTTAGGCTACGCATGGCAGGAACCTCTTCACAAACCAAATTCGCATACCAGCAGTCTTGCAAATTAATTCCTTTAAACTAATCCTTGCACACTAAGAATGTTCTGTTGACTTTGCTGGAACTGCTTGAATGCTTGTGACATGTAAACTCAAGCTTGTTAAAAGGGGAGAGCTCTTCATTTGAATCCAATGTGAGGTTTGCCACTGACCTCAGTAAGTTAAGGACATCACCTCAGCTGTTTGTTGGGTCAAAGCCTTGCTTTTCATGAAGTGGAAATGGCATTATACCTTCTTTTGTGGAACAATTAAGAGATATAAATCAAACCCATTTCCCATTACTACTTTAAAGTAATTTCCCCAATGACTATCACAGCTTTTCCTGTGGTTACTAAAATTGATGTGGTTATTGTCAGTGGAAGGAAGTAGAAGGACCGTGTATGAAGCAACAGAAAGAGAAACCTATTAGGAGGACTGATACAGATAAATTTACAATCTCCTCTACTTATTGTGTTTCTTTTTTGGTAGCCATGGTATGTAATGCATTGCAAAGGCAGAAGATGCTCAGAATAGCTGTGCAGTGTGGAGGCTTTAGCTGTAACTTGCTCAAATGAATTGAAAGGTCATTTCAGATCATTAATATAGCCTTAAGTGTTTGTTGTCAAGGTGGTCTGGAGATACTTTATTGGCTCTATACACTTCGTTTTCGTACTGCTTTGGGTTCACCTCTTATCTTGTTTTCCTACATACTGTTACCCATGATATTTTAGGATTGTATATGTTGCTTTGGGACTTGTATGTGACCCCTTTGGTCAGAGCTTTCTTGGTATTACATGCGGCTGAATCACACAGCATAGTGAGTCGCAAGATGTTTTTGGTGACTTTTCCTGGTGGAACAAACCCATTAGCTTCTAGCTGCTACTGCAGCATGTGTCTGAAGGTTAAACTGATCAATATGCAGGTTAGAAATTAGTATCCTGAAAACAATTTTAATAATGAAACTTGGGAGTGTGGGCAGTTTTGGTACTATGGTCCTAGTGACCACACGTAGATGCATCAGACTTGGCTCCTTGGCCAGCGCCGTGGTTAAGTCGGGCCCGGTGGCAAAGCATGGCCTTGCCTTTCCTGTTTGTGGCTTCAGGCTTGGCAACGGGCTGTGAAAATAACCGTAGGGCAAGGGGTATGGTACATCACCCTGCCTGGGAAGCCTGACTTTTGCAGCGCGGGTAAAGGTTAATTAATAGGACAAACAGCTTCACGGATGAGGTGGAGAAAGGAGGCTGCAGTGTGGTGAAGGTTGTGATGGGAACCTAGAAAAACACCGTTGCTGTTAGAAAGCAGAACTGGGGTTGACAACTCTGAGTAGAGGTGAAGGTAAATGTGACCATAGCTGTTTCAGAGCTTCTGCCAGTTTTTTAAAGATGAATCTCTCACGTGTTTTTCTGCTTTCTAATTTTCTCAGTCGGTGATTTTTTTTTTAGTAGTTTTCCCAGTAACTGTTGCCTTCTAGTAATTTTATCCAATGATGAAAATGGATTATTTTGACAGCATACACATGCCTGCAAAACGCGTTAAAAAATCCTACTGCTTGTCAGGACTTTGAGACATTTTTTTTGTGAAAAAACAGTGCATAGTTTCCGTTCCTACAATTTAAATCTCATAGGGGAAACCGCCACGGAAAGAAAATCCAGACCCAGACGCAGGCTCTAGAAACACCCGCTAGTGAGCGCGTTGATTCGTCTCCCAGGCTGTAGGAATCCATCCCGCTTCTTCCGAAAAAGGCACGCGCCGAATGACGGCACGGACGTTAAGCGTACTTCCACCCGTTTGCTCGCAAACCGAAGCCGTTTCTCCCGGTTTCAGCGAAGATGCCGATTTCGCGGTCGTTCGCTGAAGCGCCGGTCGCCGGCTCTTTCTCTCGCCTCCGGCGCCGCGACCCAACGCCGCCGCCTGGGCGAGCCGTGCTCGGCCCCGCGTCCCCGCTCTGCCGGCAGCGGTGGCGACCTGCGCTCCCGGGTGCCCGCTGCACCCCCGCCTCAGCCACGGGGGTGGCGGGGCCTCTCCCCGGCACCGACCGCTCCCGCCCACGTACGAGGCGTACGGGCTTTCCCGCGGCCCCCGCCCGGGCTGGTTCGGCCGGCCCACGGCCTGAGCTCGCGTCGCGGGTTCGGTGACCCGTTTGGGCGCCTCAGCGTGGTACCGCCGGTGCCGGTAGGGGTGCAGCGGCGCGGGCTGCGGG
>VYZV01042940.1:0-20543 GCA_013401275.1 Pandion haliaetus | reverse complement strand
GTTTTTTCTTACAGGAGTACGCTCCTACCCGTAAACGCAAACAGAAGGGTAGAAACACATTTATGATACTACAAAGTTAGACTTGTTCCTTAGTGTAGAATGGAGTTTTGTATTCAAGATTTGAATTCAGCCCCTTCTTCATGCATTATACCCACGACCAAGCACGCATTTCAGTATTTGACTCTCAAAATTTTACCTGCTCATAGTAGGCTTTTTTTTTTTTTTTTATTTAAGCACCATCATTCCTCATGGTAAAAGGGGGATAAATAGATAGTCTTCCTAGGCAGATAAATTGTCATTCCAATTTTGCAAGGCTGTTAAATATTTGTACGTCTTATATGGAGAAAGCTGATTATATCCTGCCATTGTTCCATGTTCAAGTCTCGAGTTTTATGGCATTGGGACTTCTGAATTAAAACCTACACAAAGGCTTAGGGGCCAAGATAAGCATCTTTGATATACATTTAGTTATTGCAATTTGATTGCAAAACATTGGCATCGGATATCTATAAAAAATAGAAAGTTGTTTATTCTATTTGCAGTAAAGTAAAACTTTACAGCCAGTAAGACTTTATTATAATATGCTATGAGAAATTCTGAAACTGTGAGTTAAATCCATTGCACTGATCCCTACAATCGGAGCTCAAATTCTTCTTAAAGAGTTCCTTCATTTTATTTTGTCTCTAATCTGCTAATCTGTCTTGGTATGAAATGGATACAGATATATATAAACAAATACACACATCCATTAAAATCCATTGTTGAGCATCTGTGTTTTTGTAGATATCCTCATATGTAAGAAATGAGCAAGAACTGACTTGGACAGCTTTCTTGAATTGAAATTGTTTTTGAATTTGAATTTGTTAATAAAGTTCATGATATTGACAGACATCAGGAAAAATGAAATCTATGTGGGTGTAGTTCTCCAGAAGGCAAATGCTTCATTTTGGAAGTATCCTGTCAAAAATGTGTAAATGTCAGTGCTGGAAATCTTGCTGAGTCAAGCTGAAACATACTGTGCTAAAGCTTTCTTGTTCGCTGTGTCAGTGCTGATTAAGTGTCCCCTGGATTTTAACCATTTTAGTCAATCAGAAGATACCCAAAATGGCAAACAGGGTTCAGATAACATTTACCATTCTTACTGAAGAGAGCTGAAGACAATAGGTGAATATATACTAAAATATTTGTGTATATTATACAATATGGAAAATTCCGTTAAGCCAAACAATTAATGAAACAGTATGCTTCCAAATACATGCACTTCAAAGATTAAAGTTCATCTGATGCTCAACAGCATATTTTGAATAACTCATCTTTGAGGTGCACTAACAGTGAAGAGTAATGTATAACAAAGCCTTACGACGTGACAAAAGGAATGTAACCAAACCAACCTTAAGTTTTAGAAGATCCAAACATTCAGGTTGCAAAACTGAACTGTATTTGATATGCATCAGAGCCTAATTCCATTAAGGGCAATGGCCCAAGCCACAGTGATTTGAAGGGGAGCAAAAGGAAGTTTTCATTTCTTTCTTTATGCACATGCATTTTTAAGCAAGAGCAGCCTACAATAAAATTATTTGACACCAGACAAAGGGAAACTTCAGTAGCTCTGCTTTTAACAAGCTGCGCAATCAAGTTTGGAAATTTGGACGTGGCTACGCGTCCGTTTAAAGCAGACATGTTTCAATAATTTTATCTCAAAACAAAATAATATCACTGTTCAGATTTTCTAAGAAGACAAAGACAGAAATGCAGTCCTGAAAAGACAGATTCATGTTTTTACTATGCAGAAGGGCAGAGGATTAAAAATTCATTGGAGCAGAGTATTCTTACGCTGCCATAGCTGTTGGCTGAAAATGTGAGCAAAACAAGCAAAGAAAATACCAACCTCAACAATGAATGTTTTGGCAAGTTTTGCCTTGGAAGGTAACAAACACGTCCTAAGCACATTATCTCCTTTCAGACCTAGACTGAAAGAGGTTTCCTGTCATCTTTTCTGCTCTAACTTTTACTCGGAGTAGAAAAGCCGTCCTCTGAAGGGTTTGGATGTTCACCTCAATGTGTGTGTGGGTATTCCCATCTGATGAGAATAAAACAGAAAAAAGACCTAGATGAAGTCTGATGTCAAAATTACCTAGTAATTCCAATCCCATCACTACAGCTTTTCTAGACAGGTATCGGAATAATTTAGGGCAGAAACTTTATGGGGTGGTGACAGAAGAGCAGTGGTGTGGCACTCTTTCTCTGTGAAGAAGAAAAAGAGAGCGGAGAGAGAAAGAGAGAGAACATTCTCTGCTTCTCCTAGCCTCACAGATGACGTTAATTGGTACTTAAATAGTGCTTTGTTCGGGAACATAAATATCACGAAAGAGAAAGATTTCACCAGGAGAGCAATATATTTGTTGTGGCTTATGCTATCTGCAAAAAAAATGATGAATGCAAGCAAACATTCTCCTGCCTAACCCCCTGAAGATGAGGCTAAATGATGCCCTTGGAGCTCACGGCCACTCAGTTTTTGTAAGAGGCTTGGTTTGATTTATATTCTGACTGTCAACAAAGAAAGGGAAGAGAGACAGAGTGCTGGAAGTAAATGATAGTTAATTAATATAATCTAGGGAGAAAACGCAATATACCTTGTAATGACATCATTAAACCTCACTGAGCTTCTGGAAACGATCAGTTAAAATTTAAACAAACAAACAAACAAACAAAGTCCCCCAAAATAGAAAGCAAATCTGCTCCTTGACACTCCAAGTACACATTTAAATTAGATCAATCGCAGCTGGGTTGAGAAATAACGGCACGTGAAGTATCGTATTCTTCCTTACACCTATTTCCAGGGGACAGTGGGGGACAGCCCCTGGCATCCAGCACCTCCCTGGGGACAGGGATGGGCTGAGGCTGAGACGGGCTGTCGGCCCGCGGGTGGGGGGGTCAGGATCAGGCCCAGGGCAGGGAACCGGGGTCAGGCACGGCCCCGGGAGAGCTGGGCTGGGGGGGGCCCTGGCCATGGCCACCCCACGGCATGTCGGGGGCCTCTCCTCACAGCCCCGGGTAGGACGGGGTCACCCTTGGCTGCTCTGGTGCTGACCCAGACCCGAGGCCCCAAAATCAATCCCCCAGGAGCGTTTCTCACCCTATTGTGAACACTTAACAATTTACAAACTTCCTTCCCAGATATATTATTATATTCTGCTTCAAATGCTACTTTTTAACGGATGTTACTTCACTGTACTTTTCAGCATTTATGTCAGCTGGTTTTGGGGGGGTTCCTGGCATTATGTATAGTTAAGTAATAGACATACCAGTGTAACTTTGAAATTATACCTTTATAATTATAGGTGGATTTCACTTAGCCCTTATCATATAGAAACCAATATTAAGGTTGCTGGGTTTAATTTTGCTACTTTAATTCCTGCTGTCACTTCCTGTGTGACAGCAGAGGAATTAATTCCATTTTAATATTAATAAAATAAAACTGTGTTTTATTTAGGAAATCTGATCCAAGAAGTACCACTTATCCAGAAAAAATTCGAGGCATATGTAGGTAGTTTACCTTTTTTTTTTTTTTCTATAAATAATTTCTGGACCTCCCACTGTTCAGGGATAAGGACATGAAATGCAGTTACAGAAGGTATCAGAAGTCTGCACGGTGCTTTAGTGGACTGGGGAAATTTGTTTCCTCTCTCCATTCTATCTGGAGTAAACTGGAAACCACTGTTCACACGCAAATTTGTCAGGTGTTTAATTCTTCATTTGCAGAGCGAAATCTACAACTTCACTGAACACATTGCTAATATTCACAGATCTAAAGCTTCAGGAAATAAACAAAACCAAAAATCTTACTGTTCTCATCCAAAAAATAACCTTGAGCACTGGAAAATCTATGCATAGCTGGAAATTGAAAAAACATTTATTTTAAAGTTACATTTCTATTGACTGCTGTTCTGTGTGTTTTATATTCTTTATTAGTAAGCAAAAAATACTCCAGTGTTATGAGAGATGCCTGTATCACTATCCTTATTTTACTGAAGTATAATTGAGAAATTTCATAATGCAGTTTATTGCAGAGGTGGGAATAGAACCTAGTTCCTAAATCAAAATAATAAGAAAAAAACCCCACCAGAACAACAGTGATTATAATATAAAATAATGTAAAACCACATAGGTGCTACAATACTGAGATCTCCCCACATGCAGGTTAATGAGCTAACTAGTAGTCTAGAGAGCAATATGTAATTTGGTGCCCTTGGTCTCTCTGTCAAAAGAATATATAATTATTCTTTGCAAAATGGGACAGCTTCAAAGAGAAAAATGAAGAGCTCTTCATCTTTCCACTCAGAGCCTAAATCCTTTTGGCCTTGATGATTAGGGAAGGTTGGGAAAAGAAAACTGGGTCTAGATCCCATCATGTAAAAGAAGCATTTGTCCTCAGTGGCTAACATCACGGGCAAATACTATGATCAGTATGGTGTAAAAAGGGCCTTTATCAGCATTTCTTTCTCTGCTAGTTTTCTGTTCCATACATGTCTTCCCAGAACACCTCAAAATAGGATCCTGTTTTGTTAAGATGTTTGTTAAGAAGTTAAAGACTAAGTACCCAAGATTTGCACAGGAGATGGTATGACTTTTGGAATATTTTTTCAGGGTGTGAAAAATCTGTATTCAGTTCTCTCCTTCTCAGATAATTTCTGCATCCATATTCAGCTTAGAAGAGTTTCTAAACAGCAAGTTGGAGGATTACCTCCTCTTTTGCTGTTCCAGTCTACAAAAGCATTTAAACCTCTCTTGATGCAGGAACTAGGCACATGTGCCACCTTCTATGGCTAATCACTGATTAAATATAGACTCATTTGCGTGCTTTCGAGTGAGTATTTAGCATTGTATAAAAAATTTTGCTCAGTAGGTATTTGTAGATGACACACAGAGTGACACTAGGCAAATAACACAACCATTAGAGCACTTGCAGTCTTGCCAAAGGGAGGGATCAAGAGAACAAACCGCACCTGACATGTTAGTCATATAGATGAATGTATGATCAGAAAATACTCAGACATAATGGTGGTAAGGGCAGTCTAAAAATCTTACACTAATAGAATGCATTACTGGGAAGGACAGACCTGGTATTTACCTGGCAGATGTTGAAATGCTCAGAGATTCTGGGCAATTGGATAAATTTCCAGAAGGTAAGACTTTCCTAAGTCATCCTATTGATGGCAACAGCATTACTGTACCAGTTAAGTTGGGAAACAATACTTCTTTGCCATTTCTCTGGAAGAAGTACCTGCACACCAGCATTATAAACTGGAAAGACTTAGAGAAAAAAATAAAATAAGAATGTGGCTTATGGAATTGCTGGTACAAAAAGAGGATTTGCCCACCCCCTCTGACCCCCTGAGACTACTTCGATGGCCTCAGATATCCCGGAGCTGCATCTCGCCCTGGTTCCCCTCACCAGGCTCGGTGCTGACCTCCACCCGTGGGCCGATGTTCCAGCCCTTCCTTGGCCCAGCCCTGTCCCCAGGGAGGTGCTGGATGCCCAGGGCTGGAACATCTCTGCCTGCCCTGCTCTTGGCTGGGGCGGTGGGGTGGGCCCTGCCCTGATGTCCCCGGGGAGCCCCCAGTCCCTCAGCACCCCGGCACTGGGAGGTCATCCTTCCCAATTCTCCCGCCTTGCTGCAGGATCAGCACTTTGAATGCTGTTACCTATAGACGTTTACCTAACCTGTTCCTGCAGACTGTACTAATGCCAGGCACAACATGCCGCTGTTGTAAGAGAGAGATGCCAAAGAGGAGGGAAAAAGGAATATTTCATTTTGAGATGGAGCTTTGTTTTGATAATTTTATTTCCTTGATGTTATGTTATTGTAAAATACTAGGGTAATTAGATTGCAGAATAATAGCTGTTTCAAATAAATCAAACAAGAACATTTCCTGTGCATATGTTTTCACTAACGTTACCTTGTTTTATCTTCTCGGTCTTGGTTTGCTCTTTACAAAAAAACCCATTGCACCTATAACAGTTCTGTCTCTCCCTCTTTCCCCAATCTCCTCCCCATCCGAGACACTTAAATTGGCCTGACAGTACCTTGAACAAGTAAGATAATGAGAGGAACTGTAGGAGACATATGAAAATAAATTTGTTTGAAGAATTCTGTACACTTGTTGGTGTGCAGTTAAAATCCTACCTCAATTCCATTTTAGTCTAAATAAACCAGGGAGAATAAAGGTAGGTTCTTAGCCTCGCTTGTATTTGTGTAATTCCAGTCTACTACAGGTGAACAACTTACCCTGCCAAGTCCGTTGTAAAGAAGGTAAACTGACTCATTAATCAAAATACCAAATATCTATGTAGAACTACAATTTTATAGTTGAGTGAATATACATAAATAATCAATGAATGCAAATTGAATTAAAAAGTGAGATACGGGGTTGTCCTTCTCAAAGTCATAGCACAGAACTCACAACTTTCAGACGAAGAAATGAGATAATATAAAAGGGTATCTGAATTAATCACTCCGCACTCTTGACATAAGCTGATTATACCAGAAGTTTGTCAATTTTTCAGCAGCCATCCAGACTATATTGCTTCCAGACTATATTGCTAGAACTGAAGATCTCTCCCTGCTCCCATCCTACTCCCAGGATTTGTGTTCCCTTAGGGCTTTTGAAGAAGAAAGAAAAGAGCAACAGAGACTGTTCTGTGTTGCTGCTGGTGAGAATACCTCTCTGGATTGACCTTGTATTTTAACACCCTGTTGTATTCCCCCTGCACTTACTCAACATACAGAAGCTAAATTGGGAGAAAATGGCTTTCTTAAAAGATCAAAACCTCAGAAGACTTTGAACCCTTAAATAATATGGAAGATCACAAGAAGGCGATTCAAGTTAGAAGAATCTGCTCATCACCTTGAATTATATCAGTACCATCCTTCTCTTTATTGCCCTTAGAGTGTGCAGAGTCAAAGACAAAATGGCATAACAAATGACACTCTGTGGCCTGCTGATTTCTGGCTGCCATTTGTACGTTAAATCACCAGCAGCTGTCATGAGCAGCAAGAGTGGTAGTCAGTGTTGGAGGGGATAAACATACACAGACAAAAATGAGTGCTTGATTCCTTTGGGGAAGGAAGCAAAACAAAATAGAAATGGAGTGGTATGGACAATACAGGTGGTGAAGGAATAACTCACAATGTTGTAAAAGGAACATGGGGCAAGTGCTTTACAAGGATCATTTACATATCTCAGTACCTCTGTCTGAATTTGTATTTGTGTATTGCCTCTCAAAAAATGAATGGAAATTGCTTTTAAATGTCAGGCATTTTTATTAGGATTGTTTATGTGGGCTTATGTCATACAATAGTTACTGAAATAAGCAAAAGTTTGGAGTTTCAGAAGGTTACAGCTGACTCTCACATTTGGGGGATAACACCATCTGCTGCTTAGCACAGTGAGCTCACTCCGGGACTTCACCGTGGAGCCACTTTTTGGTTAACTTTCTTTGAATGAACTGGAGAGCAGGCCATTCCTACGGAACCGTCACTTGGTCCGAACTCAGGCTGAAGAGTGGTTCCTTCACAACTCACAATCAAAGAGAAATTAGTTGTTGAATGCATTTTTTATCTAAAAATACTTTATGTCACCAAAGACTGGTTTTAAAAATTCCTGAGCAACCAGAGGTCAAAGGGTGCCAGGTGTACTCAATGTTTTTCAAACATAAGTTAGTACATTAAAAAAGATTCCGACTTCCTTTCTCCCACGATTATGGATGCAGTATTTCCATCATCTTTATTTCAATGTTAAGCTTTCTTTGTTCAACAAACAGGATACATTTACAAATGTCTGCTGGGAAGGTTCCGTGAATTTTTCTTCCTCCCTCAGCTGCATATTTATGCAATCCATGCAAAGCACTGTTTTGCAGGTAGGAATTTATGCATGAAACAGCATTGAATTCCTCTTGTTTGTAGTTTGGGACCTTTCAACTGACTGAGTCTCACCTACTACATCTGTTAGCACTTCACTAGAAAGTGTCTTTCCTTGATGGCCTGTCACTCTTCAAGGAGGATCCTTGCCTTTTGTTCCTAATCTCTGCACAGCATTGCTTTCTCTTTGTTAGACGGATCACTTCTCCAGAATTCACAATCTTTAATAAACACATCATTGACAAAATGCTTTCATCCATTCTTTAGATTGTGTAACATCTCTAGAAATTATTTTGCTCCTTCTACGTGTTTTGCATAAACTTGTCAGCAAATCTGTTTACCTCACTCGCAGAGAACTAAAGTTTTTACTTTTTAGAAAGTCTTTGTTCTTCTCCCAGCTCAGTAACTATTCATCAGATGGCTTGCACTCTTTGGCAGTGGTTTTTTAACCACTCACCATGACAATTGAATTGATCATACACAAGCCCAGGGCTCAGACATCCCACTGGTATCAGTGTAAAAGAAAAATCTAAGATCTGGATTTTTAATAAATGTAAAATACTACAGCAGAGTCTTGAATTTTTAAGTTTTAGCATGTGTTACTCATTGACACCATCCAATGTTCCCATGCAAATATACTTGATGTTCTCTATTACATATAAAAAATTTACTTGCATCTATCATAAAAAATCTGCTTCATATTGTACGTGATTTGCTGATTAATGAAATGCATGCACTCTATCAGTAGAAGGACAAAAAACCTTTTCTTACACTGTGTGGACATCAGATTTTTATTTATCAATATTGGTAAAACAATAGCACATAAGAGACCCATTTGTAGGCAGAGCCGCTTGTACTAGTGAGTACACAAACACACTAATAAAAGAAGCCCTTGCCATACTTAACCTACAGTTTAACTATTGAAGTCAACAGCAGGATTTAGACAGACAAACAGAGGACCACAAAGGAAAATACCCAACAATGGGAAGTGGGAACCTAAGCTATACAGTACTGAAATTCAGTGGTACTGCATAAAAGATGTGTAGAAAAGATGGCCTGCTGGCAGAGGATGAGCAGGGGTGAAAAAAGTTGAAGATTAGAGCTTTTCCCCACAGAAATATTAAGCCTGGAATTTCAGTATTTGTGTAAGACCAGAGATCTATCCAGGGACTGACAGCCTTCAGAACTAATGAAGAAAAAATGCTGAAGTTAAGGTGTGGCTGACCTTTTAGAAATTCACAAGTTTTAATTGTGGTTGCATGACATAGCCCAGATCCATCCCATCCAAGTTTAGAGATTGACATTAGATGACCTCATTAGGATACAGCAGTAAGGTGCTAAATAATACAGGGAAAGAGAGTATCAGGGGAAGTTGAAATTGAAGCAGCACTGAAACAACTGCTGGCGCTGTTTACGTGGCCAAGAGCGAGCTAAAGATAGTGACGCTCCAAATTTTGATGCTTCATTTAAGTGCCAAAACTTCAGTACAATAAACTCAATCTTAGGAGCCCCATCTTCTAAAGTGCCAAGACAGAAAGTCCTCTTCAGAAGTTGTACACTGACCAGAGAAAGCTGCATTTTTAAAATCTTGGCTAAAACAACTAATTGTGTCTGTACTCATCATTCAGAAGTTGGTGCCACAGTTAGAGCCCTCACCTGGGAAGTGGTGTGCCCATCATCTCCCCCCATCCACAGCTGGTTTCCTTCAGGTCACTATCATGTGCACAGGGCACATGCGGTAAGGGTGACTGCACATTGCCCTGTTTTGGAGATCACTGAAGTACATACAATCATACTTTTCTCTTGGAACACACCATCTAACGCAGGTCTCCCAGATACTAACTAGGCAGCCAGCAGTACTTGAAACAATAATCTGTTGTGGGGCTATTAACAGTGAAGATGGAACTTTTTTACTAATATTAAATTTGTTGTTGTTTAACCCCAGCTGGCAACTAAGCCCCACACAGCTGCTCGCTCACTCACTCCCCCTCAGTGGGAGGGGGGAGAAAATCAGAAGAGTAAAAGTGAGAAAACTTGTGGGCTGAGATAAAGACAGTTTAATAGGTAAAGCAAAAGCTGTGCACGCAAGCAAAGCAAACCAAGGAATTCATTCACCGCTTCCCATGGGCAGGTGTTCAGCCATCTCCAGGAAAGCAGAGCTCCATCATGGTCACTTGGGAAGACAAACGCCATCACTCTGAATGTCCCCCCTCCTTCTTCTTCCCCCCAGGTTTATATGCTGAGCACGACATCGTATGGTATGTAATATCCCTTAGGTCAGTTGGGGTCAGCTGTCCTGGCTGTGTCCTCTCCCAAATCCTTGTGCCCCCCCAGCCGACTCGCTGGTGGGGTGGGTTGAGGAGCAGAAAAGCCCTTGGCTCTGGGTAAGCACTGCTCAGCAGTAAGGAAAACACCCCTGGGTTATCGACACTGTTTCCAGCAGAAATCCAAAACACAGCCCCATACCAGCTACTGTGAAGAAAATTAACTCTACCCCAGCCAAAACCAGCACAAAATTTTAATGGTTTTTTTACATTTTAATTGCTTCTAACCATTATTTTAAAATAGAAGATAGCAGCTGAAGTTTTAAATCAACAACAGAAGCCTAAATAGTTACTGCAGTTCATTATTAGCTTGGAAGAAAACAGAGCAGCGATTATTTCCCTAATTGTCCTTAAAGTCATTATTACATATGCAAGTACAATTTGGTACTCTCCAGAGTCCTTCCCTCATTACACTGTGTGATTCACTAAATTACACGATTGTGATTAGTGCAGCAATCGGTGTCCAAGTGGTATCAGGCAACTACTGGGCTCCTTTTGCGGAGGTCAATTTAATTACATTGTGCATGACAGAAACCAGGCCAGCTGAGTATTGCCTTTGCCACCAGCAATTGACACCTGAGTGTTAATGAGCTGGTAATTAAGAGTTGGCACAGACAGGCACATTTTAGTGTTTGGGACTGGGATTGCCATATGCTTCAATGCCTCCCTGCTAAAAGCCTGAAGTTATCCATTTTCTAAAAGATACAGGATTTTAAAGTAAAGGCAAATTATGGCATTTGCAAATAACAAGCAAGAAAACACTTTTAATCAGGACTGAATACTGCCTCTCATGAACTTCTGAGAAATCCTTTCTTTCTACTTGTAATCTTTTTGCCAGCATTTTATTTTTTGTAATACATATTTACCAATACATGCTCACACTGGAATTGCTTATAATCAAAGGAATGTTTTAAAGTTGTTTAAAAGCAAACAATCGTTATTAATTTCACTACTGTAGTTTGGCCTAGAAAATTTAATCAGAGCTGAACCTGTATTGAAAGATCTTTCTTACAATTTAGAAATCAATGCAATATCTTTCTCAAAGAAGAGAAAAAACAAAGTTGGTAAACATTAACAGGCATGCATTTTATTACTAAGAGGCTATAACATACAGAAATGTTAGTTGAACATTTCTTGGTTTTTTTACTGATTTCCCTAAGTTGTTCCAGCATCTTTGAGGGTCTGGACTACTGTCATCTGCCTTTATTAAAATGAAATCTTGTGTTCCAGCCTCTTCACAATATAGCTTTATAGAAAAGTTGTCTATCTCTGTATTTCTGAATATCCAGGATGCAAATTCTCTAATCTTTGCTATTACTGATAATATTGGTTTTAACTTTTTGTGAGGCTCTTCTCAGCCAAATGATGATTACCAGGCTCGTCCTAGAAAAACAAAGGTGTGGGTTTGTCTGCGGCATGTCACCTAGGAAGGGTGAAGTGGTTGGCTGATTTTGCACAAGGTAGTGGGAGAGGCAAAAGGCAGCTCTGCTGGAGTTGCTTTCCCAGTGTCTTTATGCTCCTTTGAAAACAACCTCTACATACTGTCTAAATTTATGAAGAAGAAAGAAGCTGATGAAGGAGACTGAGCTTAAGGAGAACTGAAAAGTGACTGGCATGAAGGAGAGTGTGATGACAAGTCGGGGGAGGGAGGCAGGGAAGGAGACTGGAAAATTAGAGAGAAGGAAAAGCTATATGGTAGGGAAGCCACCTCTGAAACATAATCCTAGAAATATATACTCCAGAAATGTAATTCCCAGAAAACATAATCCCAGGAAAATTAGAAAGAGGGAGAAGGAGAAGCTGTGTGGTAGGGAAACCACCTCTGAAACATAATCCCAGAAAATCAGTATTACCAGCACTCATGATTATGTTGCAGATATTCTGATGTTAATTTATTGTAATGTTCCTCAAGTCCTGTGACTATATGCAGCTCAACTTTAAATTTAAAAAAATACGTATTTCTAACTGTCAGAGAGATTTTAAGCCAAGTGCATAAAGCGAGTAAGGTAAATTAAAAACACTCCAATGATTTTTAGCATTTTTATGAGATTCATGAGGTTAACTCTCCATGTTCAGTGTAAGGAATATTACAAATGAACTGATTTCTGTGATGCAGCATGTATAGCACTTCTGGCTATAATTCCTTTATCTCAATTTTGTTATATAACAGGGTGATATGATACAGTCAAACCCAAACAATTTTTTACACTTCATTATCAAAGCAAAAAAATTTTTTTTTGTGAAGACCTCTTCATGGATGTACTTATTTAAAAGTCCTCTTCTGTATCTCTTCCGTGATGTCTTAAGCAAGTAATGTTGCTACGATCCACTCCTTCCTCAACAGCCTGTAACAGCCCCCAGCAAGAAAGGTGCTTAAGCTCTGCAAGGGTCCTTCAGAGCTCATTTCAACAAATCCACCTTGCAGGGTGCTGTGAGGTCAACAAGGGACCCGCCACGCACCCCGGCCGGCAGCAAGCTTTGAAGCCATGGGCCCCTTGTAGCAGCTACATATTTTTTTTATGTATGCAGACTGACTTGGTGCAGTGGCTTAGACAATTTTCCGGTGGCTTTACGAATCCACAGGCTGTTCACATCAGATGAAAAATGTATTAACTTTACTGAATCTCAGTTGTGGGATTTACTCCTAATTTTCTTCTTTTGAGGAGTTTGGTTTTTTTTTTTTTTTCTGCTGAATCCTCCGCAGGACATACAGTCTTTTATATGCAGATTGCTATAATTATGCTTTGAAATAACTTTGAATTCCCAGTGGCTTAAACAGGAACATGAAAGGGCAAATGTTACGCTGAGCTGAAGGATATGAAAGTGGCACGTACATCCATCTAAAATGAGATACAGGGACGAACAGCTCTTTACACAGCGTTGTCAGCTCTTGACAGGTTATTGAAGGATCTTTGCAGCCACAGAGGCTGTTTTGGTCAGCACAGAAACACTGCCTAGGGATAGCTTATCAGCTTACATTTTTCTTTTTTAATACCGAAAGGTGAGTAGGTGCTAAGCGAGGCAGGAGAAGCAGACCACCACGAAAGCTACAATCCTCCCCACCGCAGGCTGGCCCAGGCCCCAGGCAGGCACCGGGCTCCTGGGCTGAGGGGGGCAGCTGGGCCACCACCGCCCCGGGTGGTCCCCTGCGGTCATGGCTTTTATATGCTTTTATATAATATAAAAATATTCTATTTTTAATACCCCTGCGGCCCAGCAGGGAGGCCGCAGCCTGGGACACCCCTTACCCCAGGCCTTGGGGCCACCCTCACTGTGGGGGTGAGGGGCTGAGGGCCCAGGGCCTCTCCTGTGGGAAGGAGAGGTGCGAAGCCACGAGGCTGCCCACCGCCTTCTGCCTTTATTTACTTATTACATTATCTTTTTGTTTACACAGAGGGACTATTCCTGGCCCCAACAGACAGGTGCTTAAAGCCAGCCCACGGCATGCTGGGCTGGGCAGGCACCAGTGGGGCTCTGCCTTTCCCTCATGGAGGAGCCCACAGCTGCCTCCCCAAAATGGCCGGCGCTGGGGCAGCAGTGCAGAAGAAACGGGAAGCATCTATGCCCTGTTCCACACAATGCTATTTTAGCAGCATAAAAACGTTACATTGGGGAAGTGGTTACCTGCTCCGCTATTAAAAAGCCATGCAAATTCTTCCTGTGAATGGAAATACGCCAGGTCCCTTTATATGTAAGTGTTTTCTCATGTGTACATTTTAACGCAGCATGCTAGATTACGTGCATATATATTCCTTTTTTGTTTAAAAATGCGTCGTCTACGGAATTGTTAGGGTGTTTTGTTTTGTTTTTTTTCATTCATGTTTGCACAGCCAGGATTAGCATTCAGGTCCTCTAAAACACTTGCACGCTTTTTTTAAAAAACTTTTGAGTTGCACAAAAGCGTGACGTTTTGGGGCTTTTTAAAAGCGTCTTTTTAAGTCACCCTCTTTCAATTAGCCCCTAAAGCCTTCAGGCCAGGGCAGCCTTCAACAGCCCCAGCAGGCAGGGGAGGGTTACGGGTGGCCGGGGGAAAGCCTGACCACACACCTGTGTGGGGAGATTTTTTAAGGGGGGGGAAGGCCTGAGGTGGAGCTTCAGCCACGATGAGGTGGGTCTAACTGGACCGAGCGCGGCTGGTGTCGGGGGTCATGGCTGTGGGCTTTGCCCCAGAGCTGGGGCAGGGCGCGGTNCCCCCCCCCCCCCCACCCGGAGCAGTGCCTCGCCGGCCACCGCTGGGCAGCAAGGCTGAGCTGCCTGCTTTCTGTCACTGGACGCTTGAGCTCTTCTGTGAGGTGGCGGTGTTCAAAGGCGATAAAAATAGGGTAGACAATAACGATAGGAAATGTGGGCGAATAGTGTAGGCTTAGAGCTATGTACGACGGTGTTCTTGAGTGTTGATCCAGATGTGTTTCCCTTCAAATCTGTATCAGACGTTGGACCTCAGCACTGGGGTTTTTTTTGGTTGATAGACTGGAGCCGACACCTGTGCTCTTCCTACTGATATTGGTCTAAATATAGAGGCATAATAAATAATGAAATAGAGCTGAGTAGAAAGTTAGTCTGGAGGTAACACATTCTGAATCTTGGAATTCCTTCTATATATTGATGAAAGCTTTTTTTTGTTTTTTTTTAAAGGGTGGAGCAATAGGCGGTTTGCTTTGACTAAGCACAGGCTGAAATCTAAGAACTTAAGAAAGTTGCTCTGTCATCGTCAAGTGGTGGTTGGGTACAAGTTTCAGAAACATCCCCCCCTTCTTTTTCATTCCACCTCCATGGAAAGCCTTGATCTAGCCAGTCTGAAGACTTTAATGGATAGGCCAGTTGAAAACCTTAATTTTCCTTCGGTACTTGAAAATGGATTATCTGTATGCAGAGGTTATAAAGAAACAAAGAGAAAACTGAATGTGCTCTAGGATTTGGTTGTGTTATAGACAGATGCGTTTAACTGGTACTGTTATTGAATTGTCTGTTGTTTGGTATGGCTTGGAGACGGAACAGAAAATTGTGGTAGTTCTGGATGTTTGAGAAGGGTTTATATACTTAGAGGTGTTAAGAATGCTACTCTTGGATGGATGTGCTATTTAGAGCAGCTCCCCAAACATTTTTGATCGCACACCCCTAACAAAAAAAATGCACCCCCAATATATGAGTATGTATTTATAAACTATGTACATGTACTACTGTACTAATATATTACTGACATTATAAAACGTGCACAAAAATAGAAATTAAAAAGGGATGAGATAAAGATAAAATAAATCCAATTTAAAAAATATTTTATTTATTAAGGGTACAAAAATGTTTTTTCCTGCACCCCAGTGGATTGTCTTGCACACTCCTTGGGGTGCGTGCACCCGACTTCGGGGATCATTAACTTAGAACATCTTTATAGTTGACCAAGTAAAGAAACCAACTCTCAGTGCGGTAGAAACAAATGATGATATAATTTGAAATAAGTGCTTTTATGACTGTAGAGTTCATTGTCCTATTTCTAACACCCTTTTTTTCTTCCCCCCCCTTTCTCTGTATTCAATTCTTCACTAGGTTATCAGCTTCATGAGGTCAAATATCGTAATTCAAATTCACTGGCAGTGAGAACTGAGTTCGGCTCAGCTGTGGAAATGCTTAATGAACTTAGTTATACCCTTTGCTGATACTCTTTGCTATGATTGTTATCTTGCAACTGCTTCCAGAGTTTTGTGAAGGCAAGGGAAGTTTTAATGAAGTTCTTAGATTGCAGCAAAAGCTGAAAACTTGGTTATTTAAAGTTTTTTGAAGGGATCTTGAGATCAAGACCTATTAATTTCTGGGAAACTGGACACAAGTTTGTATATTGAAGTTCAGGCAGATGTTCTGCTTTCATTTTTATGTGCTAGTTCTTTTCTCTGCTGAAAGCTGTTCTGCTGCAATGAAGAAAGTGACAAGAACACCAGTATGAACAATACATTTTCTTCTCTGTAGCCGACAAGTTTCTGGCAATGGGCAGTGAGAGGGAGCTTAATGAGAAATCTGATTTATCTGGTAAGATCTCATATCTTAGAATTATTTGGTGTAAGAGTTTGTCTTTTGCGTTTAGTGAAGGAAATTATCTTAAAAAGTTGTCATCCTTGGCCTACCACTTCAGAAAATTGCATGAAAATCCTCATGGAAATGAGAAAGTAGTAGGATGTATGTTTTAATTCTGAAAGTGAATCCTTCCTCCCAGCAGGTGTGTAGTAGCTTCACTCACACTATCAAATGGAAGATGACACATTTATAAATGTTTGTTAGGAATAGTAATTAAGAAGATTTCTATTTCCTTGGTAAGGGGGCATATTCAGCAGCTCATTGGTCCTATAACCTCACAGAGAACTAATCTGGTGTTCAGGGTGTACTTTCAAGGGCTAAAATCAAAAGGGGAGATACCGCATGTCCACTCTTCAACGCAGTGCAATGCAGAGATCTGTGAGGTAGCTCAGATGTCTCCAGCATGAAATCCTGCCCTCAGTAAGGAGTTTTCCTCCTCACCCCCTGCCACTTAAGATAGATGCAATCCTGTGCTGTAGCCACTGTTTTACTTCTGGGACCTGGACTGGTGTCTTTGCAGGGCAGTCCACTATGCTGACTTTTTTAATCAACCTATTTGCTGAGATCTCTGAACTGAGATGTACAAACTGGTGTCTACATACAGTATGGCTCCTGACAGTTTCTGTTTAGTTGAATAATAATTGCAGAATCTTTACGTGGTATATAGAGCATGATAGATGTTAAAAACTTGATTTGGAGAAATAAGCGCACTGAAAGCAAGACCTCTCCAGTTAACTGACAGGGAATGCTGACTGAAAACAGGATGCCTGTGACTATGTGAGTCTTATTTTTTACACTAATGATTTAACTTTTATTTATTCATTACATAGGAAATCTGGACAGAAAGGTTCTGATTTAGGCAATTATCACTGAACTATTGAGTTCAGATAGTGTAAATTGTAAAAGGCACAATATTCAAATAATAGGTTGTGTGCTGAGTGTTTGGAGTAGCACATTCAGCGTGTATGGCACGTTTTGCTGATGAGGCAAGCTGAACAGTGTATGTTATGTTAAGTTGTGGGTGGACAGGGAAGAGGAACCATGTATGATGTCCTGGCAGCTGCTGTGCTCTTGGACATACTTTACTTTCACTGGAAAGGGAAGGAGGGTGAAATTGTTCCTTTCCTAGTGCACTCAGACTGGGGAAGGCTCTGGTGAGCAGAGTGAAGTGGTCAGCTAGTGAGATGGGCAGCAAGAGGAGATCCTGCTTTTAGCAGGGAGCTGCTGGCCAAGCCTGACTTCAGGAGTGATGACAGACTTTACAGAGACCTGAGAGAGGGTTGTCTGATGTCTGCTCAACTTGAGGAAGGGCTGAAAGTTGATGGGCCAGTAATCAGGACTGGGAAGGACCCCTCCCCTTCTTTCAGAGATGCCAGTAGGGGGAGGGAGAATTTCCCCCTACCTCAGCAGTTTCTTTAATCTGATCACTCAGTGGATTTAAGATTTTTTTTTTTTCTGCTTAAGTGCTGTCTTGCAAAATTATGTCTTGATGCATTCTAATAAAATACTGTTCGAGTCTGTAAGCCTGCTCCCTTTGAAGAAGGGACATAAAAAGATTAGGCAGCCACCCCTCCAAGTCTTGTCGAGCTCAAGTCTCAGTATGGTTCTGGATTTTGTTTCAACCTGGACTCTTTAAAGTGGAGAAGAAATTTGAATGGAGGGGAAGAGGAATGGGAGATAATTTCTTTGAATAACAAAGATGCAAACTTCGAAATTTAAGTTACAGATGCTTGGCCATTTACTTCCTGATATATAGGGGGTTTTGTGTCTTCTGGTGCATAAAAACCTTGTTGTTTTTCTTTAGTTAAGGAAAAGACTGCTTTGGAAAAGAGAAATCTGTAGGCAATTTAATTCATAGAGGGTAAGGTTTCTGAACTTCTCTGATCAAAATAACCTCACTTAATTTGAAAGAAATTGCATTTCATGCTGCTGTTTATAAAGTACCTGGTTATTGTTGTTGCATACAATAAAACTGCTGCTTAAAAGTCTTTTTTTGTGAAAACTCCTTTAATCATGCTGGGGAGAAAGTAATTTTCCCTACCGCTCTCTTCTTGCTTAATATGTATCTATCTTCCCCACTATATTTGTGAGCTCAGATATATGTAAACAAACAAACATGCCATTGGAAGGTTCAAGAAGCTATTTAATGATTACAGGCCTTACCCACCTTTCTGATTGCTGAGACTACTCCATATTAGACTTATTTTGGGGATGCTACACTGATGGCTGTGTGGGCTAGTATGTTGCATCTCGCTATCCAGTGATGTATTTCTTTGAAAAATCTATGCATAAGAACTGTGTAGAAGAGAAGGTAGATGCCAAGACTAAAGCTCTTCATTGCTTGCCCTCTTACAAGAAAATACAAACAGGTGGGCTGGTTAGTACTGCTTGCAGAGTGATGTCTGTGGGTGTGAACACCAGTGGGCAGTCCCATGGCTTGCAAGTAATTCATTTCATAATATGTCACCAAGCAATTGTCAGACTGTGATTAGCTTCAAATGTTCCTGAGGCTTAAGATGCTGACCTATAGCGCATGCTATGCTGATTATCCCTTGAGCCTCTTTTTGTTTCTTGCAGATGCTGTAGAATAAATGAGAAAAGGTTGGATTTTGAGGACTGAAGTGATGCCCTGGTAATTTTGCTATTATACTGATTCTTGTAGGCAGAAGAAATAGATACACAAACTCACAAACTATACCACATCCATTCTGATCCTTTCTTACTGTTCTTTAACAGCAATAAACTTATACCTAAATCTGAGGTCTTGACCCCCTCCTCTTAAATCCCTTTCACCTCTCTTATCCTCGTTTGCTTTTGGCAAAACATCCTTCCTTTCACTTTGACTCATAAGACTAGATTATCTTTGCCATGAGAGCTGTGTGTCTGTAGTGAGAGGCAAGAGTCAGAAGGCAGCTCCATGCATCCACTGATCCACAAACCAACATTCCTCTTGAAATGCACAACCGTGTAGGTTAACAAGGTGCCCTCTGCAGGCTTGCTCAGAAGCATACAAGGTTGTGAAATGCCCACAACTTGCTTAATTTCATCCTTTTGTAGATTGGGAAGGATCAGTTTTGTTGATTTCGGTATCTCAGAAGGTAAACTCTGGTACTTAGGCTTAGTGATTCAGATCCTGGGATACAAAAGTGTGAGAGAATGTACAACCATTTGCATGCAAGTTAGAGTTATGTACTTTAGGATGTTTCACTCATAACTGGTCCCTGGAGAAACCAGGATAAAATGCTGCCTAATAAATTAGGAGACACGCTAAGACAGACGTCCAGGTGCTGTTAGGACCACTCCTCATCACATAGAACTTTGATTCTCTTGGGAATCATAGAGCCATTACATCATTACATGCTTTGCATCCAGGAAAGATGGACTTACATGAGTCTGTTTTGTCAATCTCCAAGACAGGCAGCCCTGTCTGCTGCTCTGTGGTTGCTGGGAATTAAGTCATCCCCTGCCCTTTTCTTGAGTCTCTCACATGTCTGTCTGTGGTGGTATTACCTTCAAGAGATGTCACTCCTTTGAAAGCCTGTCTTCTCTCAGCATTTCAGACTAGTGCATGGTTGGATGATGATTGTTATTCAGCTCTTTCTGTGAAGAGCAGGGTTTGAATTGATGACCAAATTGACTTTTCATGCACAAATTTGGGCATGACAGTGAAGAATTACTTCTGAGCTTTGCAATAAATATGATAATTATAACAACAATTATCATACAGATAGGAGAGAGCTGGAAGAAAATTGTTAGTCTAGATGGGGAAGTACACTCCATTTCCTCCTGTATTCCTATAGGTGAAGTGGACAAGTACTGTCTGCCTGTGGATCACTCAGGTTCTTTGTTTAATCCCAGCAGCGAGGACTGGAGAAGCCCATCCAGCACCAGCACATTTGAGTGACCTGATACATAGTTTCTGTTCAGGTTAATGGTGGCAGTTTGAAGAGTTGGTTTGGGGTTTTTTTTAATAGCATTCTTTTCTATGCTAGATAATCTTTCAAAACTCTCAGTTTTCAAAGATGAAATTTATTGAAGAACTTGAAAAGTGAAGTTCTTCACAGTGAATATTCCAGACTGACTTTAAGGGAGATCTGCAGAAAACATGAAAGCTAACCAGATGACTGCTAGATAAAGTCTTTTTCATGGATTTTGTTACAAACCTGATGAAAAATGAGGAGGTAACACTTGTCTATTTGATCAGTGAAGAGCGGAAGGAACTAAACCGTCA
>VYZV01042938.1:0-10240 GCA_013401275.1 Pandion haliaetus | reverse complement strand
GGCACGGCCCCGCGGGGCCTTTCGGGGGGGAGAGGGGGGGGTGGGCCTGGTCCCACCGGAGCTGGGCATCCTCCGCGCCGGGCGAGGGGTTTCAGGGAAACGGTGGGTGGCTTTCAGATCCGTCCGCCTCGTTGAGGGGTGACCTCCGTCAGGGCCAGACTGGGTGCCTGGAACGCAGGAGTCCAGCCTAGCCGCCGCTTTTTTTGTCCTCATCTTGCCCGGAGTCATGGGATGAAAGCCTTGCCACAGCTCCTGGAAGCAACTTCTGGCCACTTTGTGTTTCCTAGGACTTCTGTAACGCGTTGTGGGATCGCGTTAGCTGGTTTGGGGGGGGAGGGAAGGCTTTGAAAAACAAGGCGTGTAATTGCTCTAGTTTTAGGCTTCTCTAGGTTTTGGTTTTGGTTTTTTTTTTCCTGCTTTGTTTACCTTGGATGATGTGGGAATATATATTTCACGTGGAAAAAAAGTTCAAGTTGTTCGTTGCTTATCTATCCTGAGTTCCCCTTGAGCTCCTAACTTGTAATGGATTGCAGATGTGGCTTTCAGCGACACAGCTGTCCGAGGAGAATATAAAATTTAACAGTGCTACTTGTTCTCTTTAAAAAGGAAAAAGGCAGTCTGAGTAAACTTGTAATATTTTAACTATTTCCCCAGTTCCAGTATTGTAACTTTCTTTGCATTGAGGTTATTGGACAACTACTTAAAAGACCACTTTTTGAAAGGCTTGGGGGGGGTTTTTGTCTACATTGTGTAGGTGGTTGGGAGAGCTTCCCTCTTTAAGTGGCATCTAATGGTATTTATGTCTTAGTTTGTTAATAGTGGAGTAAGGCTACTTGTATTAAAGTGTGTAGGTACCTTTGTGGAACCATAACTGCAGTAACATAGTTAAACAAGGTCTTGGCTGTAACTGGTTACACACTAAACCAGCACAAAGTACCTAACAGCATTTCAAAGGCTGAAGAAACCTGTGTGTAGAGATGCTGTGGCATAGGTCAGTCCTGTTAGGTATTGGTTTTTTTTTTTTCTCACTGGCAAGTAATTCTAGCTTTTAAAAATGAATGAGTAGTAAATGTTTGAACCCTTGAGCATCTCTTTAAAAATGTAAAATTTCTCTGAATTCCCCCCCTCCCCCAAGATTTTACTTGGTTTTGGTTTTAAGTCTTCTCTGGTACTCATCAAGCATAAGACCAAAAAAGTTTCACTTACAGTCAAGTGCTAGCCTATTTCCAGTTTTCAAGCTAAAATTTTAAGTACAAACAGGAATAGCTCTCCCCTTAGAACTGCAAAGAAATCTTAAATTTAATATGTTTCTCTTAAAGCATCTTATGTTGCTTAAGTCTAATAAAAAAAAATTAATGTTTGACCTTGAGGTGGAAACTGGGTATGGTGCTTTTTTGAGGTCTTCATCTTGTGGTTCTCCTGCCCTAGTTTACACCTGTTATTGCTGTTTCTGTGATACAAGAGCTGAAAGGCAGTCACAACAGTGCAGCTTCCCCTGTTGCAGGGAAACATTGCCTTTGCGGAGCGAATAGGTTGATAACAAGCTCTAAGAACAATAAGTTGCTTGTCATGTGTTTGCTAAACCCAAACATCCCCCCCATATACATGTATGATACAAAAGCAGTGAGATGAATGAAGTACAGAGAACTCGGTTATCCAACAGCAATCACTTTTAAGCATCGTTTTCTGAGTATTTCTCACATCTAGTGATCTAGAGCAGTCTGGTGCTGGCAAAAGAAGCTCCAAAGGGGAGGGGTACGTGGCTACTAAAAGCTAGTGAAATACTGCTTTCTGTGGTTCTGGTATACCAGTAATACTGGCGTTTTTTCTAGGGGATTAGGAAGAGGGGCAGTGGGGGTGATGGACGGTGGTATGTGAGTTTGGTATTTATGCTCAAGTATGAGGATAACAGTTCTGACTCATTTTTAAACACTTGAATTTTTAATTATAATGTGTCGACTATTTCTGTTTGCTCTTCAGCCTAATTGCTAGTTGGCATCATGAAGAGGTGTGATGAGAAATTCCTGAGAAATCAGGAAGGGGAAGGGACTGTGGTCTTCTTACAGTCAAATGTATGATTTGTATTGCGGTACAGCCTGGCCATCTATGCTTGTGCTCAATAAGTGTACGAAGGCTGCCTGCTTGGTAGAAATTAAAGTGCACAAACAAGTTGGGAAATGAGTGGATACTTTAAACTGGGTACTGTGGAAGGAGGGGAAAAGGGAAGGAACCTGAAGCCAACCACAAGGCAGTTGAGAACAGTCAATATGGTGTGGTCACAACACACACAAACCAAGGGCTGCTCTAACTGATAAAAGAGAGGTAGGAAGGATGTTTGTGTGTATTTGACAAATGGGCAGATCATGCTGGCAGCTGACAGTGTGGAGGAGGTGAGGATTAATGAGGTAAGATAATATTGGATGAACAAAGAGTAAATATAGAGAATCATGAGGGGCTTTGAACACTAAGCATTAGTGCGATAAGTTGGTGTAACTCGATCAGAGCAACAAAAAATAATTGGCTTGGTTCTCCTGACCTCCCATCTCCTTGTGGTGTATTTACCTTTAAAACGCAGGCTACTTTGCCTTGCCTTGATTTTGTTCACTTTCTTAACTATCTGTTTTATATTATCATGTCAACTCCCTGCTCCACCAAGGATGTATGCCCATGATGATATGACCCACCTGTGTATCAACATCTCATTTAAACAACTGCTAATGAGATGGGAGTCTCTACGTACCACACTGTGAAAGCAGCCACAGATATGGAGCATTTATTTGCAACTGTCTGGTTACACTCTGACCGAAATGTCACCACTAGATATGTTAAGCTTTGGAAGCTTTTAAAACGAGTAAATAGTTTCAAGCAACCTCTATTTAGTTGTCTATAACATTTCAAAGTTAGTGTGTTGATGGCACTTTTTGACAGAATTGGGTCTATGGTCAATCTCAGCTTCTGTGTTTTTATCTGCAGTTGACTAAATGTCTTAGAAAACAGTAAACATTGACAGAAACTGAGCAGCAGATTTAATAACACATTTACTGGATCAGAGTGAAAGATTTAAATACCATAGTTACAAGCGTATAACTCACACATCAGAACAGGCACTCTGGAAAAGAAGTACTAAGACTTGAAAATCTTTGCTGGCTTGAATGTTACCGGTAGCAATGGGGAACCAGAAATGAAGCAGCAGTGGGAGAGGGGGACAGGTGTAGTGCTGGGATAAAGCTGTGTGGTACGGTGCGTGTTGCTTTGCAGTTACAGCTCTGAGAGAACCCGAGGCTTATGTGGCAAGGAAACCACTTTTGTCTTGGTTTTCTAGTACGTGAGTCGAAGTTCAGCAGAGGACTGACGCTTGTGCCTTTAACTTTAGCACTGTAACTCAGGAGCAGCTGAACTGTTACAACAGCAGAATCTGTGGCAGCAAATATTATTGCAGGGAACTTAGTATGATTATTGCGGTGATTTGTGTTGTCTTTCTGTTGTGTCTTTGTTCCAGGTTTTTAATGCGTAATGCAGTCCTCAGTCTGTGACTTCAGGTCTAGAGTGCAACATCTACAAATGGGCAATTCTGAGCAAAAAGAAAACTGGATGAAAAAGACTGTAAATGAGAATGTGCATATGGTGTAAATATTAGCCTCTGCAGTTGCTTTCTGATAACGGAGTGCATCTCTGAGCTAGACTGGAGCGAGTGATAACTTGTCACTTGCCTAGTGTTACTGCTAAGGGTTAGAATTTAACTGTGCGGTTGCCTGTTCCCACTTGTTAGTGTTCCCTCTTCACACGTCTGATCAGCTTGAATAGAGGCTGTACAATACAGCAGTTTCTCCATGGATATGACTTACTTTCTGCAGTTTGGGCACACATCGATTACTCATTCAGGACTGAAAATGAGATGCAGCTCAGTTGCTGAGGTGTTGCCGTTACACTGCTGCAGATGCATTACTGAATGCACGGGGAGGTCAAGTAACATGTATGTGGTCGTCTGGTGAGTCAGCTTTAGATTTGGAATGATCCAACCTAACATGCCTTATTATTTAAGAAGGTATTTAGGGTTTTATATCAATTTGACCATGTAGTCTGTCTCTTGGATGCTCAGAAATTAAGTAGCAGTATAGTGTACAGGCTTCAGCCGTATCATGCCTTGTGGTATTTGGTCTCCAAGAAGACAGCTTAAAAGCTGTTAGGAATCAATCTGACAGCTTGTTTAATAATAAGCGGAACAGGTGGTCACTTTCTAATTAAATGCAAGTATTTAAGACTTTCAAGCTAGCATTTTTGTTTCGATGTACATGGATCATGGGTTTGACTTTATAGTGAGACTTCTGCAGAGTCCTGCACAACGCTTTTCTGCTTTGATGCTTTAAAGTTTCCTGGAAATGAGCAGGAAGAGCCAGACCATGATTGGATAAGTGTTCTTGCAGTGTTTCTGCTGTAATGTCTTGTTTCATAGTGTTTGGTCATTAGCTTTTCAAGACTTATTTTAGAGAAGGCAGATTTCACTTCCATTCTTCCAAAATGGGTAGAGACCAAGTGACTCACAGGATCAGAGCTGGGAATAACTAAGAGCCAGACTTTATAATACCAGTTGTCTGTGTGATGATGCTGTTATTACCATTCCAATAATTTGTTTTTCATTGGGAGTGTTACATTTCCATGATACCAGTTTGAGGCTGGCGCTGCGTGCTCCAACAGTATTGTCAAACTTTGTGAAGTAAAAAGAAGCAGCTTAACATGATAGCCAGGTAAGGTTAAGACAGTACTGTTCTCTTGTACTGTGGCTTTCTCATCAGCTGGTAATCTCCTGACTCCTCAGCTCGCTCTCCCAGTTCTTGCTCTCGGGGAGTGCCAACTCTTGCTAGAGAGACAGTTCCAAGTAATCTGGCAAAAAGAAAAATTTTAGGGAAAAAAGTTGGTAAAGAGTAGGTCAGGAAGCTGTCTACTAATTCCATATGCTTGTGATTAGAAATACAGTGCAAGATAAGGGGTGTTTAGAGGCTGTCTTCTAGTGAAGTAAGTTGAATGAAGTGCTGGTAGCCCAAGGCTTCATTGTGGTCTTTTGGAAATTGTGGGTAGCAGTGCCCATGAGCTGAATTACTGATAAATACAATTGCTATGGTTCCTCCAGAGCTGGTAATACTTTTGATCAGCACTACGCAGAATCAGTGAGGAATTATAAAAAAGCCCATTTCTTTGAGTATTGTTTTTAAAAAGTCTTTAAGGTGAAGTTTTATTTTCCATGGTTCCAGTTACTAATATTAATAAGTCATCATAAAGGCAAGTCACAGGCTTTGGGTCCACTCATGGTAATAAAGAAAATCCAGAGAGGGGTGAATACCATAAAACTAAGCTAGGGAAGTTTAGTGATTATCTTGCCAGAGTCAGCTAATTATTGAGGGCTTATGAAGTTGTAGACCTCACCTCAATTTAAAGTTGGTTTGGTAACAGACACTTGATTTCCCTTTTTTGTTTTACAGGATTAAAATGGTTTTCCTACTTTTTGAGACCTTTAGTGGATTTCACTGTTTGTCTGTACGGAACTCATCAAGCTACAGCAATAATAAGACTATGTTGAATGAACAGAATGGGGTTGAGTTAATAGTCCTGACTTGATGTTCTTTTTTTTCCCCTCTAACCTTTTGCTGGGGAAGTTGTATATATTGTTTGTCTCCTGTTGCTAACCATTAGTTTTATTCTTACAAAAGCTCTGCCAGTTGAGCCTCTTTTTTCTAAATCAAGAACAATAATGTAACAAACCATTTTTGGGTAAATGATGCCCATATTTAAGGGTCAGTAGGGTTTGCAGGCGTTTTTTTTTTGGGGGGGGGTCCCCCCTCCTGCAGTACTTGCATGGTACTGATGAAAACTAACTTTTCATTTTCTTTTGCTCTTTTTATAGCTGGTAACTTGGTATCCTCTTACATGCTGTTATTAATGTAGTGAAATACATGTTAAGTCTTCTGCATATTGTGGGAAAGAAATGTCTGTTTCCTGGTCTGTCTGTTATCCTCTCAAAGTAGAGGTCAGATTTCCTCATCTCTGCCAACTGGGAGTAAACACTGTAGGAAGAAGTATCTGATAGTAAAACCCATGTTAGAGGCATTATTCACAATGCACATGTAACGGGCTTTTGACCCAGGCAGTTCTGTTTTTCGAAATACCCAAGGTAGCTTTTGTTCATTTGTAGAACCAACCTGTGTTTACATCATACTATTTTTTATATCTGTTGTCAAAAGCTTATTCTAAATTAACCATTCCTACACTGTCCTTTTTCTTTACCACGCTTTATTCTCCTTCTATAACAGCATGTGCCACAGTCCTTCTAATTCTGCCAGTGTCCACGGACGTTTGTCTAGGGCTGCAGTGTCCTACAAGAATTCAGCTTTTTTGTTGTGTTAGTTTCTTAGCAAAGCTCAAGTAAGGAGAGTGTTAGGATTTGTAAAGGTACGGACTCAAAGGTTAGCTATCTTGAGTTAGCTGTGCTCCTGAGTGTGGTTCAGTGGCACAAGCGAGCTGTCTTGGTGAGAAGGTAGCAGGTTGTTTCCAGTGAAGCTATCTATACCTGTTGCTTACTGAGTCCTAATTAGGTCATGACAAACCAGTGTCATTAGTGCTTGCTTCTTCAGGAGCACTTTGGACATGTAAAGACTATGGTATCGATTGTTAGCTGTCTCATGGATGTTGAAATCAATTGGCACCTCCTATTACTGGTCAAAAAATGATCAAAGGTTTGGTGTCAAGAACAGCCCAACAGCAGTTGGTATCTTACTGTTACTAAAATTTTCATAATTTGAATGCAGTGTGACCTTGCCTTTAGTGTATTGATAGCATTTATTTTTTCAGTAATATACTTACTGCAAAGTCATGTTGCAGTATTTAGATTTTATATTACTAGCTTAATAATTAAAGAAACAAATGAATAATATTAGTGGATTGTGGGTGAGAATTACTTCAGATCAGTGTCTGGTTGGCCTATAGCTCCTTTCCAGCCTCTCTGTATGTATTTGGGCATGTCACCTGATCTCTCTTCTTCAGTTGGCGAGACCATAAAATAGGTATGTTACTGTCCTATGCCAGGAAGATACTGGCTTAAAGCAAGAACATGGTATTGGTGTTGTATTAAAATATCTGAAGCTTTGAAATACCTGAGGGTCAGTTTTGTTTATTTTCTGTGGCAAAGATATCTATAAAGGTCTGATCATAAAATACTTACAAATTGTAGAGTCACTTAATATTTCTTAACTCATCTTTGTTAAAGGGCTGTCATAAATAAATCCATACCGCTTCTAGTTCAGTGACTTGAGCTCTTAGATAGCTGTAAGAGATGGGGAGATGCTGGCAAGTCACTGCGTAAGCTGTGGAAGTACCCGCAAGACAGCCCGGGCGGTTGTAGTGTCGGTTAGGTAGGCAGCACTGTTACTGGAAAGGAACGTTACACAGAACTTGACAAAACAGCTCTCTTATCTGCTGAGAATATCTCTGCTCCTGATGTCAAGGGTTATGCAATTTTGGAGTGGTGTTTTTGCAAGATAGGTGAATGGTCCAATGCTGTCCCTTGCTCCAGGCCTGTCGCTGCTGTCTGTTGTGCAAGATGCTTGCCTTGCTGTCCTTCTGGACCCTGACTCTGATCTCATTCAGCTAACTAGCCCAGTGTTAAGGTGCACAGCTTTCCTCTGGGAAGTTGAATTACGAAAGAACTTGATGGGTGCTAACTGGGCCAGTGGGTAGGCAGTTCTGCCTCTTTACAGTGGCAGTGGTCTACAAGATGGACTTGAGGGCTCCTGGAACTGCAGCTTATGTCCCATGGCACTCATTGCTGGTTCAAGATTTCCAAATAACAGCAATAGCAAGGTTAGCGGAGGAAGCACAGAATACGTTTCCTTTGAGCAACAGAAATGGATAGGTAATGTCGGAAAAACTTGTTAAACTCAATCTTAGAAAAAGATGGGACATCTGTATGACTATACTCAGTAGGGTGATCTTCTGCAAGCTAATATATGGCGGAGAGAAAAAGAAATTAAGCATGGCTATCCTAGCATTGATTTCTGCCACTAGTTTTGTTGAAAGAATAATGAAAAAATGTAAGAGCAAGTTGTTTAAATTTTTTGGAACAGATAGTAATAAAAATATGCACCCTCTAATTTTTAGAGTAGAGAGCATTGTGGACTTTAAATCGCTACACACTTGAGAAAAATGGTTTCACTGTGAGAAAGAAATGAGGTTTTTAGAAGGCTAAGTGCAGTGTGTGCCTTTATCTGTATGCTAATGAATTTGTTTTTGAGGACTGTGATTTTTTTTTGTGGGATTCCAGTGCAGCTGGTGAATGTTTCTGGAAGCCTGTGTGCAGACTTGTGAACTAACCCATAGCTGGTAGTTACCTTTCAAATGAAAAGAGGTAGAATATGTGCATTAAGCATTACAATGCAAAAACCTGTATTTAAATGTAAAGTCTTGCTTCTTATTTACGATGAAAAATGTTGCTTTTCAGGGTTGCAAAGGATGCTCAGCAAACCTTTGTTTTAACATGTATACTTGTAATTTTTATTCAGTCTTGGATAATGTGTGTATGCAGCCTGTTGAGCACTCAGTAGGAGCAGCTTATTTTTAACCTTCATTTGTTTATGCAAAACCAGTTGAAACACAGCATTAGTTTAATCCTTTCTTCTTTTGTGTCTCACAGCAATTCTCCTACCACGTTGGTTGTGAAGGGTCTTATTCTTTAGGATTGCTACCAGGCCCGATTTATGAATCATTTGATAAAGAGACAGCTCCACTCCCAGAAATGTGCCTTAGGTAGAATTGTATGCCAGTGAGTCAGCTTTAGGGCAGCATTTTCAAAGGAACACTATATAAATTACACAGTATCCATGTGGGGGTGGCTTAGTGTTATGAAAAATCTGCTCTAGAGCATCATGCACACGCATCCACGCAGAGCTGAGTAAACTGTCTTGTGTTAAATTGGCTGCTGGTCACACTTCTGTTGTTCTAAGTGCATGGGTATGTGTGACACTTACAAGAAAATAAAAAAGAATGTATGGTATCTCGGGGAGGAGATGAACAACTCCAAAAGACCGCAGTTGGGAAGTCCAGAAAGCATTGGTACTTCTACATTTGTCTGGATGCAGATTAGTCTTTTCTGGTAGAGGTCTGATGGTTTGTCTTGATTAGTTTTTGGTTACTTAGACATTTTGCTGTTGGGCATTTTTGTATGTGTTATTCATACTAGAATGTCACTGGTGAGTCTGGTGAATTAAATGTGTTGGCTTTTAATGGAAAGGAGGGTGATTCAAGTTTAAAAAAAAAAAAAAAAGCATGACCAACACACAGGTACAACTTCAAAGGTTTTTGGTGAAGCTTCAGAAGTGACCAGAGTCACATCTTCATGTCTTCAGAGTTACATGGCTCTCTGTCAGAAGGGGACATAACTTTGGTCTTTGCCAAAAGTTTCTCCTGTGTTACGAAGTGGACTTGCGTGTTACTGTCAACTCTTCAGTACCCACATCGTGCTGCTTTGATCCTTTCCTACCCCACCACCCTTAGACACATAGTATATCAAGTGTTTGATTAAGCTTGCCTAAGTGTTTGCATTTTTTTAAAAAGTTAGCTGTTTAAAGTAAAATCATTAGCCTCAGTTGTATAATTTGCATTACCTCTCTCACACCTCTGATTTATCCCGTCTATACTCAGTTATGTTAGGTTAATGTGAGGTAATGTAAACCAAAAGTAACCATTTATGTATGAGCCACTATAGCCTTTAGTTCTGTATAAATATGAAAACATACTCAGATTTCGGTGAAAATACTGACTTCTGTGACGCTGTGGCTGTAAGGTAGTAGATGCTCTGGAAGGGTGTCTGTAGTTGGCTGTGTATTCTGAACAAGTAACTCCTATGCAGCAGTGCAGTTTAACTTTTCATTTACATAGTCACAAAAGCTTAAAGAACGTACTTGATGTTATTTTCTGCAAAAATGTAGGTACAGTTTCTCATTTTTTTTAAATTACAGCTTGCAAATGAATGGCTAGTGGTGCAAGGAGCTAGGTTCAAACTGTTTTCTTTCAGTGCTAACTAAAATGGCATTAAAAGACAATGTTCTGCTAGATAATTTTTTTTCATTTAAACAATTGCTAGAACTGGCATGAGAAGGTGATATGGTCATAAGCAGTGAAAAGAAGTGGTCTGTAAGAGGAAATGTGTCAGTAATAAACTAAAGTGACTTAACAGCAAGCTGCTATGAAAAAC
>VYZV01042932.1:1310-27630 GCA_013401275.1 Pandion haliaetus | reverse complement strand
TCTACGGGCCTCCAGTTAGTCACCTTGGCCACAGATGCCTCCAGAATCCTGTGAGGAATTAAAAAACACTGCAGAATAGCTCTAAAAAAGCCCCTTCCTTCCTCTTAAAACCTCTTTCTACTTACTGGTCTCAGGACATGCTTAAACTTAAACTGATGTAGAAGTACTTTAATAGTAAAATTATATTACCCAGGGATTGACCCCTGCAAAAAGAACAATAAAACAGCAAAACAAGTCAGAGGGACTGCAGTAGGGGGAAGGAAGAAGAGTAGAGATTTGTACGTAAAGCTTTTTGTAGAGTATAAATGCTAGGACGAGCCATAAGACACAACAGTCAGTGTCTCTATTCTCATTCCCATCAATACATTCCTAAATTAATCTCAAGGACGAAATTAACCGTTCCCATGACATAGCAGACAATGAGAGTGACTTCTTACAATACGCAAGACTCCTTGANNNCAAGACTCCTTGACTCAGCTGAAAACTTCACCCACGTTGCCATCAGTCAGGCATAACTCCTTAAGGGGACTTTGTAAACATATCCTGCTCTTGAGCTTTGTGAAAGAGTTAAAATTGAAGCATTGCTAAAACACACTCAAAAATAATGTCTGTATGGGGCAGAGCCATCACTACAGTCAATTAGGTATTCATGGCTCTGCTCCCATTTCTGCTGCAGAAGGTGTGATTGTTGTACTTACTGTTTCCCCAATTCTTGCGCTCCATTTAGTTACTCTGGTCTACATACCGCTTCACTACACATCAAAACAAAACCCACTCCAAAGCAAAGCAGAAATGGATTTACAACATTACAAAACAAGGCATAATTTTTCAAAAGCCCCAAAATTGGATGCAATACCACATGGTACACTGCAGAGGGTAAATGTGGATATCTGACAGGTCTCTTCAAAAGTGAGCACTTTGCGAGCATTCTCTCCTGAATGCTGAGACATTTGGGTGAATGCACAAAAGCACTGTGCTACCTGCAGCACGTACTTTTCCTTGGCACAGGTATGGGAAAACAACAATTAAGCTTTTGTCAAACATATCCTTTTTCCAACAAACAAATTCTTCCTAAATACCTGTGCTGCCAACACCTCTCTCACATATATAGTTATATAGTCTTTCTTAAAAGGCTACAGTCAACTGGCATTGTTAAATAACCAAATGAGTTTTCTCTATCTCATTTTCGATTATTCAACATTAGCACATAAATTGACAGTTATTAAGTAAATTATAAACGTTATCTGTTCATATAAAGACTGCTTTACTGAATATCAAAACCATTAACAGTCCCCAAGAGCATAAATGTAATTCTTTTATAATACTGAAAAGGAAAGCTACAACAAAAAACAAACAAACAAAAAAAAGGATGTGTAGATGTTATTACACTCAGGAACATATGCAGAGATTCCCCAGAAGAGGCAAGGAACATAGCTGGCCTAACACAGTACAGCTTAAAAATCACTGTAAAAGGAATTTAATGTGTGTAAAATTAGAAAACATGAAATTTGATTTCTTTTCCTTATGCCTCAGAGCTTCTGTTATGCTTCTAGTCAATTTTACCAAGCTCAAGAAATATTACAAATTATAAGCATAAACCTACCCTTGTAAAATTTTTTTGCTACACAATAAAACAAGTATCCTTTGTCAAGCACAATGACCACATTAAAGAATGGGAACTTAACAGAAAGTTATTTCTGTTCAAATACTCTTAATTTAACTCAGAGGATTCAGGAACACTGCAGAAACTGGAAGGACAGATTTTGAAAATTCTTCCAGGACGGGTAATGGTGACAAATAATTGAAGTTACAATCTAGAAGATGTCCCACGCCCTTCTGTCTTTTCAAACATGGTATTACGGTGTTACTCTGACATCTTGCAGGGAAAGAAATGAGAAATATGCTGTGAAACAGTCAGCATTGTTTTTCTGCTGGGAGAAAAGTGTGTCTCCTCAGTGCTGTAAGATATCCTTTGCCCTTCGGATGACTTCTTGACCTATCAACACCAAAGTTTACAAACGTCCATCAACAAAACTCAGCAAAGCCAAAGAGAAAACCCTTTGTGTTGGTTTTGCTCTATCACACCTTTGATGCAAATGAGTGATACGAGGTCTCAGACCGTAAAGTGAATATCCTACAAGAGAGTTAGAATATGGTTTTCCCGAAGAAAGGGAACAGAGGTACTTCTGGATAATGAGACAGGAAATGTGTAAATCCCATCCCACTTTCTCGTTTAGAGAGTTTAATAAAGCAGCACTGTATTGTGGCACACCAATATATTTTGGCAGCATTTGGAAAGATAGCACCTCCTGAGCTGTGAGTACTGTATTTTACTGCACCCTGTCAGGTTAGATAAAAGCTGTCTGCAACTTTTATATTTTTCCTAGACAGAAGGGTTACACAATATTGCCAAGAAGCTTTAGAACCATACACACTAGCCTATCACTACTGCCAAACAATTTTTTAAAATTTTATTTCCCCCTCTGTCTGAAAAGCACTCTGGCAACTCTACAAACATTCCAGAAAGCAGCATATTCTCCAGCTACTCTGCAACACACATTGAGAAAGGGCCTTAGAGAACCTGGCTTTGGAGACCGAAGTCTTACAAATTCTTAAACTATAAAACAACCTTCCTATTAAATTATTTTCCTTATTTTTTTTTCAGTTTCACATTTACAGAATAAACATTCTTTAAAAATTAAGTTCCCTCCTCCAAAACTAGCCCTAAAGGAGTAAGGCACAAAGTAAAAGGAACAGGGAAAATAAGGAAATAAGAGCACGCAGTAAATATGTCAATTATTTTAGCATGTTAAATATGAATGTAGAGGAGAGAAACTTCAGTCAATAGCAGCCTGATTATTCCAGTAGGGCCACTTAGTACCAGTGATGGAAAGATAACACTTGCTTAACTAATGTTTGTAAAGTACTTTACATTCTTCAGATAGAAGAACTATAGATACCCAAAGTATCATCATCATTACACTGGCTGCTACTATGACTTTTGTAAATAATTAAAGGCTGTGACATTACTCCTGGTAAGCATATCGTAATATAACATCTGGGGGGTGGGACGAACAGACAGGACCAATTCCTCCATCCTATATTTTATGCATGCAGAGCGATACTTCATCGTGTGGTCAGAGCATGACCGCCGAGAGGGATAGCTTGTAGCTCGTAATGTTTCCTGGAGAGACTGCGGAGTTCCTTTTTGTTAAGGCAATAAGAGATCAATAAGCTCACGAGGTAAGCTGCAATAATATGGGTCTAAAAGAAAGACTGCTTTGAAATTCAAGAACTTTGTTTTGTTTACTTTGTTGGAAGCTTTTAAAAAACATCTTGCAGTCCAGTGCTTGATACCTTCAGGGAACAATTACTCCTTTACCAGAAGCATTAATTAATTTTAATTACTCGTTCTGACAAATACTTTGTACAGACTGTAACATAGGTATGTTTTATTAACAATCCAGGAATTTAAGTATTTTACATTAGGAAAAAACCCTAGTTTATTATTATAACAACAATAAAGTAGGAAAGATACAAATCATGCAACACAAAATGCATAAAATTCTGACTTTCATACTAGGGAGGCCACTTTGTGAAACACTTTTTTCAGACCATTTAACAGTAAATACAATTTAGATTGACTTGTTTCTGCCCAAATGACTTTTGCTACTCATCTCAGATACTGGGCAACAGTAAGCATACAGTAGCAAGAGATAATGGTGCAGTGAAGATGGAAAGGCATGGAGTATGAATAAGCCTATTCTAGCACAGCGGAGAAACACAGAGAAGTTAGGAGACACGTAAGTTACGAGAGATTGCCATTATTTTCAATGGTGAGGTGATTCATTAAATGATCTTGGGCAGATGCGTCTGTCAATACTGTAACAAAGCCACATACAAAAACATCATTTTAATTAAGGTCTTAGAGGATGTCCACTGACTTAACTGCTATAAAATCACGTACAAATAATGTTCTTATTTCATCTGATGTGGGTGTTTTCTTCCAGACATCCAACTCACAGGAGGAATGCTAAATGCAGTGATAAAATGTTTTCTGTCTTTCTGTGTAGGAAAAGATTACCAGCAAGCTAGGAATTAACTTCTACTGGATTATCACTGTACAGTAGCTAAGTTTATATGGTACACATGAATAATAAGTGCACAGTAGCTAATTTTATATGGTATACATGTGGTTGTGTTCCAATTAATTACATATTTAATTGATCTAGAAATTCTAATATCAAGATGCTGCTTTAAAACATCTAAAAACATGCATGCTATGAATGCAGGGAAACACCACCAGAAAAGCACCTTGTTAATTGTATCACAGACTGAAGTTAATTAAGTTGGTGACACTCAGTGTGTCAAAAAGCATCTCTCTGTGCCTGACATGACCTTAAGCCATGGCTGGAGACTGAAGGAGAATTCCTAAAAGGAAAAGAGAATGATCTCCACTGCATGCCACACCACCACAGAAAACTGGTTTTATTCCACAGCCCAAGAGCAAGAAGGGAAGCAAACTGAAATATGCTATACAGCAATCAGAAACATTGGTGAGAAGAAACCTCTGGAGGTCCTGTAGTCCAGCCCCGCCCTCAGGGCAGGACAATCCCCAGACATCAGGCCTGGCCAACCTATGCATATGACATTTCAGGTGTCTGGAAGGGAACTGGTTACAAACCCACTGTTTCAGAGGAACACAGTTCCTATCGTCCCATTGCTGTTTCTCTGTCTTATTTCACGTCAGAGGTATCTGCCTGATGAGCTCTCACAGTGAACTGGGAGAGCAGGAAAGCATCCAAGAGGACACAAGTCAGCTCCCTGGAGCCAAGGCAGGGAAAATCTTACCTTCTAGCAGATGACCTCCACCATGCTCCACCCATACACACCTAATTAGCAATGTGTTTCAGGCATTGTACTTTCCACTTAGATAATGAGGAACATTCAACAAAACTGTTGTCTTATTTTTTCCTGTACACTGTGGACTTTGTAAAACCAATGCTCTTTCTGCAAATAAATTTTCCTCACCTTACTGTAACGTGTGCATTCTTTATTAACATGATGTCCTGGTTTCAGCTGGGATAGAGTTAATTGTCTTCCTAGTAGCTGGTACAGTGCTATGTTTTTGAGCCAGGTATGAGAAGAATGTTGATAACGCACTGACGTTTCCAGTTGTTGCTAAGTAATGTTTAGACTAAAGGATTTTTCAGCTTCTCATGCCCAGCCAGCAAGAAGGCTGGAGGGGCACAAGAAGATGGGAGGGAACACAGTCAGGGCAGCTGACCCAAAGTGGCCTACAGGGTATTCCAAACCATGTGACGTCATGTCTAGTATGTAAACTGGGGGGAGTGGGGGTGTGGGGGATCGCCGCTCAGGGACTAACTGGGTGTCAATCAGCGGGTGGTGAGCAATTGCACTGTGCATCACTTGCATATTCCAATCCTTTTATTATTACTGTTGTCATTTTATTACTGTTGTCATTATCATTATTAGTTTCTTCTTTTCTGTTCTACTAAACTGTTCTTATCTCAACCCACGAGTTTTACGTCTTTTCCCAATTTTCTCCTCCATCCCACTGGGTGCGGGGGGAAGCGAGTGAGCGGCTGCGTGGTGCTTAGTTGCTGGCTGGGGTTAAACCACGACACATGATTTTTGCAGAAAGTTCTCCCTTGGAATGAGAAAGATCTGACTACTAGCATTGCATTAAACATAGTAAAAGAGGAGTTTTCCACATATTTGGGTTAGTTTTTAAATGCATGTTTCAATGCTTTTCTGATTCAAGGCCAAACTCTTTCTTGTACACACATCCTTCAATATTACTCAGGAGCTAATTTAAACACAGGTATCACCTAGTTTCAATGAAAGACTGAAAGGAAAACTAATACAATAATTTAATACAAACTGCTATAATGTGATGAATAGTACATTTTAGAAGAGCATGCTAGGAAAATAATTTATATTGTATACTAAATAAAAAGGATCATACTCTCAAGAGCTTTTGAAACGTTACTTTCCCCTTGATGAATTACAATGTAATTTTCTAGCCAACTAATTTCACTGAAGAAGATAATGACTTGAGCAAAAGGCTAATCAACTGCCAATCAGGATTCCTTGATGCACGGAATGTCAAATAGTGAAGCAATTTTTTTACAACTCATAAAGGCACTTAAGTTCCATGATATGTCATAAAACCTGTGATGAAAATCTGAAGTTGATGAAGCATTCTTATTTCTCCAGTGATATTCCTAAACAAACAAGTTTCAACTTTAACTAAATATTTCATTAATATTCAGATCTATTAAAAAGCACCATCACTACACAATTAGCTGTGTAAATGTCAGTCAGAGAACTAAACAGATTAATCATCCAGGTTGTTTTCTCTACCAAGTGTCTGATTTGTCATTGTTATTTAATTTCTGCAGGAGTTGAGGTGAAAAAGGAATTTTTTTTTTTTTAAATCTTCACTTATTTGAGTAGATTTTTAACATGATAGGAAGCGCTAATTGATCATGACAATTCATTGTTAATTTAAATTCACTTTGTTTTGTGTTCTGTAATATTCCACTTACTCCTTTCTTTGCAATTCAGCAGAAAATGTTTCAGAACTAAAGCTTTGTAGAAAAACATTAATTGCCATCGTCTTTCCTTCACAAGAAACACAGGTCACTACTCTTTTATGTGTGGATAACTAGTATTCTCGGAAGATAGGACTTAATTATTTTTTTATGTAGCTTGTCTCTTCCTTTCTATTTTTAAAGTCAATAATTGATTATTTGTCTGGGCTTCTATTTCAACATGTTGTGTATTTTTCTGGGAAGAAAGCAAGGCAGCTTGAACCTCTATCACCCACTTGATCTTGTTATGATGTTTTAAGTTGGATATGTATTACATGATCAGAATGTTAACACTGATGAGTACTGGAGAACAGAGAAGAACATCTTTAAGCAACCTAAATCAACAGTGTTTTCAAACTCCAAAACTTTTGGACACCAGGAAGGAGAAAAGCAGACAGTCCGGTCTCATATCCTAAAAATCTATTTCTGAAAATTGAATACACTGCATGATCGCCTAAGACACTGGAAAAAAGGATTCTAGATCACAGATTAAATCGAAGACTTTTAAACAGGACATTGTGTGCCTTACACAATTAAGGACCATACCTAAACATAAGAAATTAAAGTCATCAAATATTTTATTAGACTACCATATTTCACCCTGCTTCCAAAATCTGCTTACAGTACAATGCCTGTATTGACTTATGCAAACAGAATTGGTGCAATTCCTGTGACGAGCTTAAATAAAGAGTGGATATGGTGTATAACATGTAACTGAAGCCCACGTTAAGTACAGGTAACTCCCCTAGCCACGGCACCAGCTGTTCTTGCCGTTCCCCACCCTCACGTGGCACATTGCTCCTCACACAAGTCCCCTCTCCTCTGCTGGACTTGGCAGACCCAGAGAAAACATTTTCCCCTCCTTTCTCGCACTAGCAACTGTTACATGCAAGATTCATGTGGTCTTACTACTATTGATATCAGGTGTCTGATCCCGCTCCCCTCCCTGGACAGGTATTGCATACAAATAAAGACCTACAGTAGCCTGCTCCAACAAGCTATCTGCTTCCAGCTGCTGGCATGCAGAACTCCTTGACAGTGCCTATGCTATGACTATTGCCTAACCCAAAAGTCATTGATCACCTCTCTATTTTGCTGGGCTTTCCAGGCCTGCTTTCTACATCTGCTTGCTGTCTCTTGTCCTCCCCTCACACGGTGAGCTCTTCAGGGCAGAGATGGTCTTTTATCGTTCCATGTTGGCACTGAGAGAGAACAGCAGTGCCACAGTCACTAATTAGAGCTACCTGGAGCTACAGCAATTTAAAAAATAATTTTAAATCCTTTTCAGACATCACAGGCAGCAGAGCAGTGGGATACAAGAACTTCCCAGAAAAGCAAGGACCCTTGACAGAACAAAGCAACAGGTAAAAAACAGTCTTGGAAGAGAAACAGCTGCATCCCCTGCTTATCAGGCTTACCATCGCTGACCCTCACTTTTCTACAAATTGGGGATGAGTGCTAGAAGAGGCAAAACACCTTTCAATGGAACAAAAAAAGAGGAGGTGTGGGAAAAGACAGGAAAACCTAGGGTTTTCTAAGGCAATGGGCCAACTCCTCAGCCAATACAGCAGGGACAGGAAAAATTCATTCCCTTTTTTCAAGAGAGATTTTTTTTAATATATATATATGTATATATATGTATATTTACACACACACACACACACACACACAAAATCCAGGAAGAAGATCTAAAAACAGTCCTTTCCAAGACCCTAGGTCTTCCTTAGGCCTCCATCTGTTCCTAGTAAAATTATCTCTCAATGAAACTACTTAATGTCTTGTTAAGATTTTTACCTCTTTTCTATCCATCAATCACTTTGGAAACAACCAGCATGTTTCAGGGAAAAAGGAGGAAGAACTAAGCTTAGGTTTGCTGAACAGCCGTTCCACCTTCTGACCAGCCTCCCCAAATCCCCCAGGTCTGCAGAAAGCTATCAGGTGATGACAGAGTCAATCAGCTAAGCAACCAGTTAAAGTAAATGTATTAATACAAATTCTCACTGGCCACACAAGCACAGAGAGCATACAGCTGGAGAAAGCCAATCCTGAACGTTGACCTGCCCAATGTACATGCTTGCACCTCAGGAATTAAGGTCGCAGACCGAGAAAAAAACAAGACGGGGGGGGAAGAGAAAAAACCAAACCTCTACAGGCAACAAACTGTAAAATGACTTACAGCACTGTGAGCACAGTAAGAAGCTACGTGTTCTTTATTCTTTGGATATTAACTCCAAGAACATCCTTCTGTCTCGCCAAACACTTGTTGAATGCTTAAGTATTTTAACATATCAGGTTTATTAGATCACTGTTTGGAAGTCTTTCCAAGAAAACTGATCTGGTAAAGCAATCACTATTTCAGGGAGCATAGCTGAGCTGCGGAAAGCCAGATGTGCTAGAAAAGCTTGCCTTACTTTAAAGCAGACGGTGGAAGGGCAGGGTGGAAGAATAGAATAGAAATAACTTCCATAAAAATCCAGATTTAAGGAAATCAGGAGAGAAGTAAAAAGGTTCACAAAGGCCTATCAGACCTAATAAAATTAGACTTCATAAGACTTGAGTCATTTTCTAATCATGTATATGGACACTGTAGACAAAAACCACAGCCCCAGACTTTCCAGTGCAGTGCACTGTTTCCAGATGCTTGTATACTATTCCCATGTTTTGCTTTTCTGACTCAAGCAAGACAGGCTTGTTCTTTGATGGGAACATTTTAAAAATATTTGAACCAACAGCTAATCTGTGTCCATACAGAGGTAAAAAATGTGTAACTTTTACACTGTAAATTGCTGCCTCCTTCCTCACAAACTTCTAGGTTTGTATTACTTACGTAGGATTAGCCCTAACCTGTCTGCCAACCTGTTCAGGTATGTCCCTGGGTGGCGGGGAAGGAGTTGGAGTGAAACAAAAATGCCACATCTTTTTTGATAGACAAAAGTGTATCGAGAAAGAGACAATGCAATAAAATTTTGCAGCTAACTATCAGAACACACTGAACCTCAGCTCAGGCTTTCCAATAGCACCGCTGAAAATTACTTGCACACAAACAAATTAAAAAGATTGTGACGAGACTTGTTATGAAGACATTAAGGAATCACTGAGGATTTTTTTCTTATATGTATGTATCTATAGCTGCTCTGTTCCTGGATTATTTTATGAAAAAGAGAATCTCAAATGAAATCACACTAGGGAGTGATGGAGTAGGAAGCAGTCGTGAAGACTGTAATGGGGTGGATGAGACGGCAGGCGAGGAGGGGAATAGCAAGGCAGGTATTGGGAGCTGTACTGACTGTGGGATTCTTCACATCCATGGCACGTTGCAGAGCAATGAAGCACCATCTGTCTGAGGGGTTTGCAGTCTGAGGGTAGGGAAGCGACAAAGGTACTTGCTAACCTGATGACCTGTGACTGAGTTTTCCATGATGCAGAGAAAGTAGTACAAATGTAATTTGCATGAGTTTATATAGCCACGTATACTTATTATGCTTATATACTTATTAATGCAGTTTCTGACTGCTTTTTTCCCATTTCTGAGGAAAATGCTTCAGACTCCCTAGAAAACTAAATAGGCTGATGCTGGAGCAACCTTTACATACCAGAGCACGGTATCTTTACATGCAGGAAATTTTAACTTTCAAGGCTAGAAAGAAATACAGTCGGTGAGAATATTACCGCTAGATCACCTGCCTTCATAAAAACGAGCAAAGAAAAACTATTCGCAATAGAGATCTTCTGAAATCAATGGGGTACATTAACCAAGAAACAGGACACTGATTTTTCCTCCTTTTTTAACCTCTGTATGCCATCATTTTCTGTCCTTCCTGGTTTCCCTCATCGTACACATTTATATTCACACTTTCTCCTTCCATTTTCCTGTCTCCACCTCAGCTTTTCCAACAAAAGAATGGCTTTTGCCATCTGTCTCGCTCTGCTTCTGCCACCAGGGAACAATGTCACTGACTAAGCCTCATATAAAACGCCATAAAGATCTAGTGAGCCATGGGACCTTGATGATTCAGGCACGATGGAGCAGCATGCACCCTATTAGCATGATACTGCTGCCTGGCCTTGCAATAAAAACACAGAAAGGGCACGTATGCCCCAAAGACACATCATTGTATGTCCTGTGACTCTGTAGAAAATAACAAGCTTCCACGACAGCATGGAGTGAAGGGGCTGCCATAAATAAATGGCATTCAAGTGAACTAGTTGGATTTTAGTCCTACTTTCAATTTGTTATTGATTTGCAAGGCTCTTTTCTCTTGAACATGACATTGCACAGAAGTCATGATGGCAATGATACAAATACAGGCCCCGTTCTGAAGTTTAACACACCTGTCTGAGCTGACCCTCATCAGTGCCCTAGGGCTTTCAAAGGCACCGCTGTATGCTTCAGCTTTGCTCACAACAAAAATGGACACAGGCACATTTTGCAAACAAACTGGAGACAGACCTAATAATGCCTCCACCAGCAAAAACAGAAGAGCCATGTTCAACATCAGACAGTAAAAACTACCTAATATACTTTCTATTTATTACTTGCAGTAATTTTTTCCTACTGTCTTTCCTTGCTATGACTTACCAAATTCTCATATTTCAAGTATATTATATATATATATTTCTTGTATAAGTTAACCATCTATTTAATGAATACCTAACTATATTGTACAAAGAAACAAAACTTGTTGTAATGGCCCACTGCTGAGAATTAAATACTTAATAACTGAGCACAGCGTTAATTTGTGCTTAAACTGGCTTCCTCTTGATGATCAAACATCTGGGTAGATAATTTTCACCAGAAAGCTCTATAAACAGGGTGCAACACTGAACAAACCCAATATATGTTTTAGAATTTAGTTTCATAGGTATAAAAGCAAGAGATCCACATGCTGCTGCCAAGAGCCCGTGAGTACAATTCTTTCTGTAGATAATGTTCTCTTTTCTGTTTTCTAAAAAAAAAAATAATTGATCTAGTTTATGATTCAAAGTCTATATAAATGCCTGAATATTCTGTCTTACAACGCCACACCTCATTTTAAAACGTAGGCAGTTTAAGAATAATGAAAAACTGTAAGTAGTCAAAACATATGGCATATATAACAAATCGTAAAACTTGGGATCAGTGATGGGTATATTATGAGAAGCTATACAGTACTGTCTTACAACACAGTAGGAGAGAAAAGCTCTATGAGGCCAAGCAGAGGCAAGTTCATGGCAATAGTTAAAGTCTGAATTACAATAAGTAGAAATGTCAAAACTCCTCTCTTCCTTTTACAGTCGTTCCACCTTCAGCTCACTTGCAGAAATCCTTCAGTCACATTAATAGCACTTTGGGGGAGCTGCATCTATGAAATGTGTCAGTACAGTGATGCTTTTTAATAGTCCTCAACAAAGCACAGTGCTGGAAGTTTAATCTGGACGTCATTCGTAAGGGGTAGCAGAAGATATAATGGCCATTATATGCTTTGGGGCAAAACTCCTACTGACTACAGATGTAACAAAGCAGCCAGACACAGAAATTAATAGTGAAGTAATGAGTTTCCGTCTCTCCAGTAAAGTAAAAATCTGTTTTAGTAAGGATTAGCTTCGTGCAACATATAACAAAACAGTAAAATAACCAAAGGAGGCTAATTATTTGAGATGCTTTAGGAGAAATGTCTGCCTCCCCCGCAACACACACAAGCCAAGGACACAGCCAAGAAAACTCTGAAATTGCACACATTCACTTGGCACGTCACAAGTATGTGAAGAACAGACACTAGACGTGAAAATTAGAATTCACAGCATTGAATTCACTCAAAATTGCATAGGTTGAAACTATTGAAATTGGGGCAGGCGGGCAGTGAAGCAGTGCTAGGTTTGCAGAAGGCTCTTGCAGGAGGACATTTGTGATAAAAGGGAGCTGCAAATGGGTACGTGGTACAATCGAGGCTGCTTGTCCTCTGAAACGACTGAGTGAGAAAGATTTGGACTTAATTTAGTAGCCAACTTCTGCTGCTGTACCTATGCTGCAGTGCAGTGTACAGATAACTGTGCTAGTCTTAAAATCCCCATGGCAGCACAGAGCTAGGTGTACGTTACGAGTTTGGTGTTTATTCCTCAGTGGATTTTGCAGGCTACGCTGGACACCAGGCTCCAGCAGCTCTCGCTTATTGCTAATGACCAAACAAGACCTGCAGTGACCACAGTCCGCACGTATCCACAGAAGTAGGCAAGAACGGCAGATTTAATGCAGAAAAAGGGAAACCACAACCATTTTAAGAAAAGAAACTGATTTTGCCAGAAATTTTAGTATCTAATCCAAACCTTAAAAGCAATCCTGCTACAGAACAATTCTGACAAACTGTTGCAATTTAAAGCTGTTTTATATCAGAAAGTGGCATTTTCCCAATCTTCTCTTTGATTTGAAAGGAATCTCTGTTGAGAGGCAGTATCTTATTTTGTTTTATTTCTCAGTTTACAGTTACAGTGTGTTGCCTAAAAAGGCTACGAAGGGGCACAGGGAGAGGTGGAGACAGGCTCTCTGGCTGGAAGGAGCTGGCCCTTCCCCGTGGCAGAAGGATCCCCTGGCTGGCTGCGGCTGACAGAAAAGGGGGGACGCCCAGCAAGACGTGGGGAGCCTGAGCTCTGACAAAGGCTGCTATAGGAGGCATGGGGCTGGCAGCCTGCTCTCCGCAAGCTTCCTCCCATCACCCTGCTGCTATCCGAGGGCACCAAGTTGACTGAAATAGAGCTTGAAAGCAGGAAGCTGCCTGCCGGGACAAAGGGAGAGATTGTTTATAAACCCTTTTTATTTTTGTTCTGTCTTGCCTAATCAATTCAAGTTTTCTCTGTTTAAGATGTGAGATATTATAGTCCGCAACCAAATACAATGTGGCTTTTTGAGTTTAAAGGCTCTGCCGCTGGGCAGATCCCCTTCCCAGCTCTGGCCAATTCAAAGTCTTGCAACAACTTCACCTTTCCCTTCCCCCAGTGTAATCCAATTTACATGACCACAGAATTATTTAGGGTATCTTACCAACCTTAAAAGCACTATTCTTTGTGTAAGCTTTTCTTTTATTCCAGAAAATACTTATTACTTGCAAGCCAGTGTCTTTCTAATGCATTACCGGGCAAAACATGAGAGCCAACATGTGCCATTTGGCATCAGTCTGGCAATTCATAGTGGGTACAGAAGGTGGGCTGTGTTTGTAATGTGAAGGGCAACTTCATACTAAATGTTGGCCAGTAGGTGAAACTCCTGGCTAAAAGGAAAATGGAAAGCTGCCAGGAGCAAAGCATGTTTCCAACCCAAGCAAACCTGCTTCTTAACCTATACTTTGCTGTCCAAAGAACCGTTATGCCTTGGAAAGTGGAAAAGGAGCCTCACCCTACGAGGGGAAAGGGAGACGTAGGAGAAGGACCACAACACTAGACATTACAAGTCCCCTTGACATCCTGCCCCTGAAGAAAAAAGCCCAAATAATACTGACAATAGACTGGGAGCGGAAGATCAGTAGTCTGGAAAAAGGAAATACATTTTCTATCTTTCAGAGTAAAGACATTAGTAAGAAATTACATTTTTCAAGTTGAAAAAAGACACTGTAAAAAACATTAATCCCTGTAAAAATTTATGTAAAACCCATTTCAAATAAATAGCAATCACCACCCATTTCGATTTTATTATTAAGGAGTAACAATGTCAGTAGCAGTATATCATAACAATATTTAAATCCCATAACATACGCAGAAGAACTCTGCAAATATTATATTTAGAAGTTGGACCTAACCTCATTAACTGCCTGCAGCATTGCTTCAGTTCATTATGTGACACAAACAGAACAAATATATATAACTGCATCTAAAATTACAAACAGGTAGTGCTATATTTCCATGACTATGTCTTAGCAGTGGCGTTTATACAGCCATGAATAAAGTCCTGCCAGCATTTTGATTATAAAACTGCATTTGTAGGATTTTTTTTTTTTAAGTTGGTTGGAAAAATGTGATTTGACTTCAAAGTTACTCTTAAGATTTTGTCTTTAGCAACCTTGTACAACAAGTCCTTAATATCTAAAATAATTTTACAGGAAAAAAAACATAGACTCAAATTAAAGGAAGTCAGTAGTACAGGAATTATATTATTTCCTGGAGAGATATTGACAAGTTCACCAGAACAGAAATTCAAACTGATCACAGATTTTCCAAATCTAAAATGGTCTGTGGTGAAGCCGAGTATCCTTTTTCAAAATCACAGTGTGTATCTGTAAGGGTGAGAATCCTTACAGAAATACTGTAACAATCTAAATAAATGCTATTAAAATGCCAGGAGATTAAAGGCCGAGGTTAAATATACATGCAAAAAATATTTGTATCTGCAGATGCTGACATCAGACCAGTTCACAGCTGTACTCCTTTGTTGTCTTTAAAAAAAAAAAGATAACAAAACAAATCAGACCCTAAGACTCCTTTTTTTTTTCCCCCATAACAAAAATCTCTTTTGTCTTGGACACAGAAGCAGCAGCAAGAGATACGGTTTAGTTACGTTATAATTCATCTCCACTAACAGTTATCTGACAAAAACAGCATGAAGTGTCATTCTTCCCTTCGTCTGGGAGCTGGTGAAAGTGTTTTTGTCTTGTTTTTTCTGTCCCTTACAATATAAGGTGTCAGGAGCTTCCAGTCTATTCCTCAGGTTTTTCTGGCATCTTTTGTCCATTTTTATCACTTGGCATTGTACCCTCCCATGAGTTTATAAATCTTTGATGAGAACATATGCTGCTATTCCCTGGAGGTCTCTATCTGGAAGGTGTCGAGGGTGCAGCATTGTGCGATACTTGTGTGTCAAGAGTTACCCAAACATCGCTTAACTCTGAAGCCACTCCCATTTACCAACTCCCTAGGGGCCAGATCACAACATGGTGATAAAAACGTCGAATTAAGTGCTACAAACACATAATCTAGGAACGTCACTGCCCCTTCCCTCTCCCCTAACGACAATTTAAATATTTTAGGTAAATAGTCACATAAACACTAGGTAGTTTTCCAGTATCTTTTCAAAGAAAAAAAAAAAAAGGGTTATATGCCAAACTAGCAGCTGAGGCTTATGACTCTAGGACAGGCTCAGATGTCCAGTGCTATGTATCAGTTCTTACTTCTTAGGACGTAACACAAACCAAGACCCTGGAGCATGGCTTCCCGGACCCACACAGAGGATCCATCAACCTAAGCATGAGTCAACCGAGAGACTGCCGTCTGGAAACCACATCTGAAGCTAAGAGGAGAAATGGGTAACAATCTGGTATACCTTTTTCCCCAATGGACCTGAAAATTATAAAGAAATAGAGAGCACGCTGTCTTCCCACCAGTCCTTGCAACACATGCAGAGACATCTGACATTAAAAGACTCTTTGATATAACAAACAAAGCAAAGGTCCAGTGGTTAAAGTCTAAGTCCAGAAAAGTTCAGGCAGAAATGAGGTTCATAATTAACATATATAATTAAGCAGCTGGAACACCTTCTGACACAGGATGCTGTAACTTACAAGCATATACAACAGATTTTTTTGGTATATTTTTTCATTTAAAATTTTGTAACAGAAAAGCTATTTTGACCCCCCAAAAGTGAAAAAAAAATAGCTACCAATCGAAACAGGTAAGGGTAAGAGGGGAATTTTTATAAATGTGTGACTGCTGGATATTTTTTTTTTTCTAATTTGGATTAAAGAGACACAAACCTCAAAACCTTTGCAAACAAACAAATTGTGCAGTTCAAGTGTTGCAGAATCTCTAAGGGAAACTGGACAAAACCAGTCCAAACTCCATTAAACTGTTCATGTCCTGGAAACTGTTCTAACAAGACACACAACAATAGATTATTAGAGAGGGTTGCATTGTTTTTTTTACTTTTTACATTGTTATTACTCATACAGGTAAAGTAATATCTTTATTTTAAATATGAATCATAAGCTGACACAGTGCGTTAAAAAAATCCAGGCATTTATATGGCACATCTCGCAAAGCTGCCACTGAGATGCATTAGACTCTCATCTGAAGTCTAGTCTCCAGGGGGATGTGGAGCACTAAATTGGACAAAAAGCTATTGCTGCTTTTGGGGGACAATGCTGAATGTGCCAGGAGATGGAAGAGATGACCTAACAAGTTTCATCTTCAAAGTGAGAGCCTCAAGGGATTTTAAAAAAAAAAAAAAAGGGGGGGGGGGGGGGGGGGGAGGGCGGAGAGGCCCCAAAAAATCTTAACTTTTACTGTTTGAAAATAGCAAAAAAGTACTTGTTTGAAGAAGGAAAAGGCTAATGGGAGAAACTGGGTAGTAGCTGCTTCCAAGAAAGTTGAAGAACAGATTTATCAGGAAGTGATGGTTTCTTCATGTTAACCTTCTCCATCAGAACAGGGGAGAGAGCACAGCTGCTGGAGAGTGCCTGGGGCACGAGGACTCACTCTCTCTCCCAGAGAGACTCCCAGCTGAGGCCAGAAATGTGCAGTCCCCTGCTTCTGCCCATGGTGGAGATCACCCAGAAAAAAATATAAAGATACTCTAGAGGAGGTTTCCATTCACACCCTCGGTAACTCTTGCCTTTCCCAAATTTCCACTGGAGGAAGCCCTGTCTGAAATGAATTTTAAAGCTTATTTCTAATGGCAACGTGACGTAAGTGGGCATCCAGCATCAAGGGAAAGTGCACCTCCCAGGAAACGTACAGTATCAAGGCTAAATACCATCCTCAACAGTCATGAATAGGTAAGCAAGAAGCAGAAATATTAACACATTTTGAACATCAAAACTTTAAAACAAAACAAAACCGAAAGACTAAGTAATACACCATCTGGGGTTAGTTTGTGTGCATATGAAGTTTTAGAACAGAGCTAGTTAAGCAAGTGCCAGGGATAAGTCCGACCACATTTCTCATCCTCAGCAGGTGTTTTCAAAACTTAATTGTCATTTGCCTGGAAGGGAAATTTTTTCTCCATCCCAGCCCATTATCTATACCCTGAAGCTGTAACAAGGGCCTGTAACAGAGTTTTCTGGTTACAGTTTCTCTTCTAAAAGCAAAGGACTTTTTCATGCTGCTGTGGGCTCTGCTATCAGAAGTTCTGATTTACTGAATACAAAGTCAACGATATTTTAGTTTTTCCAGGCTTACACAAGAGGCGACATTCAGCTTGATTTAACAAAGCTTTTTCAACAATGAGGCAACATTTGGCTCTAAGTCTGCCAACCAAACAGCAGCTTACCTTCGGGAATGAAGAGTACATTTCTTTCCCAGAGCCAGATTTTTGTGATGATGAAAAAGCTCCTGTTAAGCATTGATGCATGTAACTAATTTAGACAAGTTAGGAAACGCACTCTTTGCTCATTACCTGAAATGTACACTATCTGTGGGAAAAGTATCAGTTATGGCACAGATTCTCATAATGTCATCTATGGATCACCAGTGCTTAGCAAAGAAGTTTCTAGATAAGCTTGCTATTATCTGATAGCAATGGGTCCTCTTCAACTGTTGAACTGCATTAAGAGGCACAAAATACTCCTGAAATATTTATTTTCCTTCTAAGCAACTGCTGAAGTATTGATAAAGCAGAAAGGCTGTATATAAAGTCAGAAGTGGAATCCACAGAATCCACGACCTGAAGTACAGCTAAAACATGGTCCACACTATGAAAACATTCGCACACCCTTGACTTGAAGCACTTGGAGAGTAACAGGACATTCACATACGTGCTTTATAAGGGCAAACACTTACATATAGACTGTAAGCAGAGAAAAAGGATTGAGGTTAAGAACAGGGGCAAAGAGGCTGAAGATGTGTAATAACAGCAAATTATTCCACACACTTTCAACTATGGATCTCCTGAGCACACAGTTTGATAAGAGGTAACACTAGCTACATAGAAAATTTTTATCTTTTACATAAAAGTTATGTTTTAAGGTAATTGTTGTATGGAGAACCACCTGAGAGTTAGGAAATGCCAGTATAGCCTTAATTCGGTCCATTGTATTATACTACATGGGTGGCTGCTTTTCCCCCAATAACATCTGCCTGACTCAGTACAAAGAATGGATGATGCTCTAACTACTCCAAGTTTTAATTCTTGCTGTTCAGCATGAGGCCACTTCTTGCTTACTTTTCAGTTCACTTTTTGCTCAGATGCTTCTCAAGACCCGCCATGGGAACCAATTTATAAAAATATCCTGGTAGGAGTCATGACATTTGACATGGAATTATCTGTGTGCTTAATAATGTTCCTCAGCTTATTTTAATACTAATGAAATAGCACTATTATTTGCATTTGTGAACCGCATGGAAACATAGTTGCCTAAAAAGTCTCTTTCATCTCTGAAGCAGACAACGTTCCACATGGATGCACACTTTACTGAATATATTTGTTAAAATGCCAAGAAGTCTGAAAATTCGACTATTGCTTAAAACTTGTCCAAGTAATAAAATACTATCAGAAGGCAGGAAAATGTTCATCCTGTAGCCAAATATTAAGTTTGTACTCTAAAACTCAGGAGTGCTAGAGCTATTTAAGGAAAGGAACGATTCTAGTCTTATTCTTGGAAACTAAAAAGCCATTTAACCTGAAAAACATGAAAAATGAATAAGCTTGGCAAACATCCAGCGATGAGTATTTCTTTTTGAACAAATAAGGGGGTAAATTTACAAACTATAAGAAGATGGTTGTATGCAAAGGATGAAGCCGTCTTAGAAGTATCTAGCTTTACTTATAAAAATAAACACTACTGCCAACATTTTAACTGTTTTCTATTTGGTATCGCATAAGTAGGTAGGGCCATTGTTTAGTAATGAGTTTAAGTCCCCTCATCTTAAATCATCATTGGCCTTATCCTTCAGTTCCTAGTGCAAAAGAGAATAACACACCCAAGGCACTAACCTGTCCATTTGTCTGGGATGGGAACCGCAGGAGTACCTAAGATAGTTAGAGATGCCCTGTCCAAACAGTAAATTTCAATACAGGTATTTTTAAAATAATTCATATTACAGCAAGAAGAACTTCTTCCTTTAAAGAGAATATGAATAATTTAATGCTCCCCAAAATCCATTACTCTCATGCACTGTAGCAAAATAAATATTTTACAAACAATGAACTTCCACCTCTCAGTCTTTGAATTCCTTTTCATCTCCAGTTCTGAACTGTTTAAGCCTGGTTTCTTCTCTTACAGAGATATACCATCCTGAAATGCCAGAAAGTTTCAGCACAAATGAAGTGACCTTTTTACAGTATGCTTCCTGTTTAAACTCACTTAATTAAATATGTAAATCTAACGATTTTTCTCAAAAGTTTCTGAACATGTATTTTAAAAAATCCAGTATACAGCAGAAGTCTACTTGAGATCATAACACTGAAGTCAAAATCTATACTCCCATAGAAGAATCCACGATCAAATAAATTGGCATGTGGAACAACTAACTAATTCAGAGAATGAGATCTGTTTAATTAGTCATTCAAAACAATGTATACAGTTGTGAAATCTGTGTCATTAGAAGCCTTTTTCTTTAATCTATTCTGAACCGTTTTTCAAATCTTTTCCACAAGGTATCAGCAGGTCTTTAAGATCAAGTATTGTTAGCAAATGTTCTCCTGATATAACCCATCTGTTAGGTGTTAGTGTTGATCTTTTCTCAACATTCCTAAAACAGTCTCTTCTCTATTGTAGATTATAAATATTAGCAACTGTGCAGAAACAGCTTTGCTTAGATCTGCCAAGACCCTCAGCAATGTTGAGTATCAATTTCCAGTAAAAGCAAATTTCACAGGATTTTTAATATTTTTAATTAGTGTGTGCTTTTTAATATCATTAAAAGCATAATCAGCAGTTCATGTTATGTAAAAATTTCAATTTCTGTGCATTGATAACAAAACATAAAATTTTTTTATAGTATTAATACATTGTGATGATGTTCAATTTATCAAAAAAGCTGTCAATTTACATTTCAGTCACTTGCAGCCTTTAAACCTTACAGAGAATCTACTTAGACATAAACAGTTATACACTGAAAGATGAAGCTAAAATAGCCATAAAAAAGGACAAAGGAGGAGGAAACACGTTTTCTACATCTGAGGCAAAGCAAACAGTTACAGAAGTAATCATAGCCATTTTCTTTAAAGGAGACTTTAGACCAATTGTCCTGAGGCCACTGAAGGAAGAACAAGATTTAGTTACAGTGGCCATTTGATACTGCAATTTATTGCTTGCTGTATTTTCCTTGAAACAAGATATTTGAGAGAGCCAGTTGCTTGGTGTTAAAAGCTTAATTTTCAAAGCAAATTTGAAGAATGATTCCAGATTTTGACATGGCCAGTCTTCTTATTACTGCTCACATATTTTCCTTTGGCTATGAAAACAATTCCAGGTTCTTTTTTCATTTTCACCATAGCAAATGAATAATGCATCCATGCAAGTGATACAGTTAAAAAATCAAGGTCAGGCAATTCTGCCCCTATGTTCTTTACTTACATCCTACATTAACATTGTATTATTATTAAATTACATGCTGAAATAAGCTTATTTTAAAGCCACTATATGCTTTATAAAAAATTATACTTAGAGTATTTTTCCATTATTAATTCTTCAAAAACTTAGAATGCCCCTGAAGTATTTTTTTAAATATATTCTGTTTATGTAATGAATAGACAAAAGAAGTTCAAGTCAGGACTACTCTACATTAACATTGTATTATTATTAAATTACATGCTGAAATAAGCTTATTTTAAAGCCACTATATGCTTTATAAAAAATTATACTTAGAGTATTTTTCCATTATTAATTCTTCAAAAACTTAGAATGCCCCTGAAGTATTTTTTTAAATATATTCTGTTTATGTAATGAATAGACAAAAGAAGTTCAAGTCAGGACTACTTATACTTATACCCACACACTCACACACATTTTTAAAGACTCAGTGCATAGACATGAGACCAAGATCATCTTTGGGAACCTGAACTACTAAAAAATATATTTCAAACTTTATGGTTGAGATTTTTCAAACATCCTGTACTGATTTGACTTTAAGCTTATTGAAAAAAATCATCACAGTGAAGTAATCTGATGTGGGCAAGTCTAACCCGCTGCCTGCCCTCAAGTCAGGGAGAACTGACAGAGCTTTGAGCCTTTGGAGGAACGGCTTGGCACTGCACAGGATTGAATTTTTCAAGTGCTTGTGAGATAAAAGAGTTATGAATACGCAAATACATAGTGATGGATAAAACCTTTTTTGAAATGATAGCTCCCTTCACTAAATGTTCGATAGACCGTAGTCAATCCCGGTTCCCAGGAGCTGACAAAACAGACAAGGATTTCCTAATACACCATACAAGCAGAGGGAATATGATGGTCAGTAAACATTGAGCGAGCTATGGCTGTTCCTTCCCTACAGCTGGAAGGGGGCTTTGCAAGGAAATTATTAGGACAGTAAAACAAGAAGGATGACATAAGAAAGGGCATAATCAGAAGGCCAAACTAAATGAAAAGAAAACAAGGAAACAGAAAAAGACAGAAAAAGAGTAAAGGAAAATAGCAATAAAGTTCATATTAGACTAAAAAAAGAGCGCTTGAGAGAGGATGGATGAAAGGGAGTGTGTTGAACACACAGCTGCAGATCAGATAGGCTGGAATAGAAAATGGTGGGAATGGGGAGACCAGGAACATATCCAGTGTCTGAAAGCTTCACATGCAACTGGTTTTACAGGCTCCTGCCAACTCAATCTCTCTTCTGAGCCTGTTTCATCTCAGTGACATTCTTCTTCCCTAAACCCACATCACACAGAGCAAAGCAGCATGCAAAGCGTCCTGCTCCCTCTTCTCCTTCTGCATTATCTCTGCTTTAACTGGTCCCATGCAGCTTCCTGCCGACTACCCATCCACACCCAATATCCACTCCTGTGTTAGCGAATATGTGTGCCTGAGTGCTGCATTTTTTTCAATCCATCAATCTCTGTTCTTCCACCACAACTGGGGGAAATAGAAAAATCCCNNNNAATAGAAAAATCCCTGTACGTGCAGCTGCTAGAGGAACAGATGGGAAATAAGAGAATTGATGAATCTAAGCCTAGCTCCTCAAACATCTCACCATTAAAAGCTTACCAAAATTATTTCACTTAGTTTTTCGTATCTGTGAAGTGGGATTAACATTTCCAGTCTGTTTGTGCACAGTCCTTTAAGATACAGTGATGAAAATTCCTTTAGCAACGCTAACTATTAGTACCATTAATGTCACGGCATAGTTGAGAGTAGAGGTGTTCTTTAATAAGTGGTTATGAGCATTTGTCAAGTTCCCATCCCATCTAAACTTTTGAAATACTGGAATGGAAAAAGCCCTGAAAAATAGAGAGAAATGCTGATGCTGCTCATTCAAATAATATGAAGAGCTAAGTATTAGTGATCTCAGCTCAGTTTCCAATAGATGGTTCCTCAGAATGTGCAGCTGCTCTTGATTTTCCCTATCATTACTAATAGTAAATGTCTTGAATGTATCAGATGAAGACATTAAATAAATTAAAATCTAATTTTCCCATCGAAATTAATTAGCACATTTTTTTGCATCCTTGCCAGGTACTTCTCTCAATACTGGTTATTCTCTTTTGCACATACATTGGATAGTGGGAAGAAGTTTCTGTTTGTCACCGTCCAACAAGACAAATTTATTCTTCAAGGACTACTAGCTAAACCATTTCATGTATTCGGTAAGAAAAAAATCAGAAAAAAAAAATACGCAAAATCATCGTGTAGCTGGCCATGAGAAATTTGAAAGTAANGAGCTTATGTTCTGCCCAACTGCGGAGAACGGGAGAAACTTAAAAGGCACCCAAATGCAATTCCAGCCTGCCGCAGTACTATCTACAACAGCAATAATTTGTGTCAATGGCTTCAGAATTACTGTCGCTGAGATGTACTTTGTTATGTTTCACCCCTCCTTCAGCATACTTTCAGTGCTATAGAGCAGAAGAGGAGCTAGGTCAGAAGCAATAACTCACTACACAGTGAAGTCTTCATCCCGATAACAAAAAAAAAGGCTAGTTACCATTTTCAGTCAGAAGGCTGCCACTTTATACCACTTAAACAACAGAAAAAATTCAAATAATATTTTGATATATCTTGATTCCATCATCCTAATATCCTCAAGAGAGAAGTCAAGTAATACATCATTAATGATGCAGTCCATATTTTCAATTCCTGAATCATACAAGGCATTTTGTCTCAGGCAGTATTCCAGCTTTCTCCAAATTTTTTCTCAGCTTCTACAACTTGGTTGTTTTCTAAGCTTTATTCATCCATCCATCCAAACGAGCTACACCCCAGACAGATAGTAAGATAGTTATAAACATGGCTTTACTCTTGCCTCCTTCCTCTATCTTTAATTTACGTTACATTTTAAAAGCTTTTAATTAGAGAGCATCTACTGATAACAGGAAGGAAATGGTTTAAAAGTGCAAGAACAAGCTCAAAGATAGGAATCAAGCTAAAATAGAAAGAACACATGAAAATGTTTTTCATTCTAACTCACAGCTGGGAAACACAGCAGTGACTTCCTTGTACCTTGTATCATTGACTATAATTTCTGCTTTAGAGAAATGTGGACTACCTGGAGATAAAATCTTTTATTCTATCAAACAAAGCCTTTGCTTCATATATGAGAAAGTATTAAAATTGCAAATTAATTTGTATGTTAAAAGGTTTTTCCAAATTATTTTAGCATTGTTCAAAACATTCACTGAGAATGACAGTCACCAGGTTTTGACATAGAAGTTTTTTAAACACCATTTTGGTATGGCATATTTCACAGACAATAATGGGAGAAATAAAAAAAAACCCCACAACACCAAAAAAAAAGCCCATTTTTGCACAGATCAGAGCAAGGAGAGCAACTCTGTTGGGTTAGAGCACAGGCTGTGAGACTTGCAGCTCGCCCATAGCAGGCTGAGGGAGCTCCTCTCTGTAGTTCTGGATCAAGTGGCCACTCTACTCTGAACGGATCCCAGAAAACCACTTCTTACTATTAGATGTAGAGCTGGTCCACAGCCCAGAATAACCACTTGGAACAGATCCAAAGCTCTTGGCTCTGACATCTGCTTTCTAGATAGTGGTCCTGCCCTTGTTTGGATATATTTATGACCTTCGTAAATTAAAGATAAGGTTAAGAATATACCGCCCTTAATAATGGGCTTTAATAATTAATCTTTAGAATAGATTATTATAAAATTGGTATTATTTCCACAACACAATAAATCAAACACTTTTAAAACAGAAAATATACAAATCAGCAGACAACTGGCCACCAGTTGAATATTTCTGACCTTTCCAGATGTATTTTTCTGTCCTTTTCCTCTCTCCTCCATGCATTATTTTCTGTTTTGAAACATGGCTTTTATTTATCTGAGCTTGATAAGCTCCTGGGACTCAGTTTGACCTCTCAAACAAGACTCCCAGAACACAGCCATCACAAGCAATCAAAATGGTGCATCCACAACCAACTAGTTTAAAAGTTGTGCTTATCACAAGCCATTTTAATTATCTTACATAGCTTTGGTTCCTTTCCTTGGGGATACTAATTACATGAGTGTGTTTTGTTTCTTTTGCTTTCATGACATTCAGTTTTTCTCACATTTTCAAGCAACGTTCTGAGAGCGCACTATTCTAAAATGGCACAACATTCAATTCAAGCCTTAACAGTAGATTGGCTTTAATAATCTGAAACACGCTATGCCATTTCTCTACTGTCAGATAGAAGCCTGACTTCTTGGATAACCTAAATCATACTACTAGCAGGTTTGGTACCTCAATTCCCACTTAATTTTCAAGTTCAATTATTGCTATAAAAATGTAAAATGATGCAAAATGGGTTGCAAGTTGCAAAGTAAATGCTTGGTGTAACAAGTTCGAGTTTTCAGATTAGTTTATAATTTGTGATTAATTTTTGTGTGGCAAATCAATGACTAACTAAACCAAATCAGCCAACAGTAAATGTTTTACTGGAGACATATATCCTTCACTGTCAAAAGTTAAGTTGTTAGAAATGTTTTTGGCACATAGATTTTTATTTTCTTTAGGAGCTCTCAGATTTATTTATAAAAGTACAGGGAGGGTTCTGTTCAGCTCATAACCATAAAATAAGCCAATACTAGGCTGTCAAAACCCACAGTTGCAAAGTGATATAACCAAAAAGATTAAGGAGTTACCATGTAATACTCTCAAGCACATAACTTCTCCTCCAGCCTCCTTAGTTTTCTGTCTTCTCTGTCTAGAAAACAAAAAAGTCCAATACTCCACAAACAAAAAAAGTCCGATACTAACAACTGTTCAAACCAAGTCTAGCCTATTTTATCTTCAGCTGAAAAAAAATCCAGCGCAAGTGGGAAAACAGATGTAAAATTAGCAAGCACATAAACTGGAATGTATACTTAAGCGTTCCTTACATTAGCTATCTTTATGTTTAATTTGGATACTTTGCAATGCCAGGTTTTACTCCCGCAGAAATGCTTACAGCCTTGCCTGGCTAAGTGAATGCCAACTCTTTCAGATATGTAAGACTGCAGAAACTATCCTTGGCTTTTCCTGATTTAATCCAGATAGCTTACACATAATTTATGTAGGCTATGTATATGAAGGATGTGCTTTTATCAAAATTAGTATTTTCACTTAGAAAATACAAACCAACTTTGGCTTTATTGTTCTTCTTAAACCTTTCTT
>VYZV01042929.1:27507-38176 GCA_013401275.1 Pandion haliaetus | reverse complement strand
TCTTTTTCTTTGGTCTTTATTGTTTGACATGGTAGAAAGATATCTGATAAACTTTGTCTTGTTAATAGGAAGAATATTAATATGAAAGTGGAGATTAATAGAAATATTAATATTGATTAATAGACATAGATCTGAGGATCTGTACTTCAACTGAAAACTTTGGCATGAGTTTGGCTTGGGTTTACCTCATATAACTTTATGGAATTTTCTAGAATTTTCTTTGATTTGTAATACTGGAGTTTAATTATGATGTAATTTCCTTTCTTTTCTTTGGCACTGATTGGACTGTTTTCATATACTTACCAATTGCCATGTGTTCATCTTCTTCCTCCCCTTTGCATGAAAACAAAGTAATTCTATGTGCTCTGAGATCCCCAGACTACTCACCAACCTGTGCATCATTTCCAATATTTAAAAAATCAGAATTTCATAAAAATAAAAAAGAAATATTTCTCTCTATGTATCAAAATAATATTACTATTTCTAGTGAGGGATGTTCAATATTCAGGGGAAACTCCAGTGTCTAGCTTAAGAGTAAATAAAAGCCTCTAAGTAGGCTTTCATGACACTATAAATGAAAACATGTGGGGAGAATGGGTTTTATCATCAACTTTCTTTTTTTTTTTCTTTTTGTTCCTGTTATTTCCTGCTTCTCGGTTGACTACATTTTCTATGCAGTGAGCAGTGTACTGGAGTTGTTTTGCAGAAGTCCAGCTCCAATTTCACTCAGCACTGTAAGCTGAGTGTCCTGAGACTTGCTAATTGGACCATTTCAAAACAAACATGATTTTTTTCCCCACTAAAAAGCAGTCCTGCTAGTCCCAATGTACAGAAAGCCTCTTAAAAAAAAAAAAAAGCTAAACCCTTTGCAGTCACAAGACCATTTTTGTTTTGTTTATTTGATAGGGTTAAGATGAATGCACCACTATTCAAAAAGTTGTGCACTATAGCTGTAAACCAGCTGTTCTGATAAATGAAAAAGCTCTGGACAGATCAAATACACAACGAATGCCAGAACCTGTCTTTTACTGTGACATTGCTAGAAGGTTGCCTAGCTGTTATTTCACCCTTTTTCACTGGCTTCAGGCTCACACATGTACTTATATTTTTATTTTTCAGCATTTACTATCTTTTAAAAAAATAGATACATAATTAATAAGAAACAGCCTATGTATAGAAACTAATAAAGTGAATCTGATATGGCTAGCAAGATAAAAGTGAGCATATTTTCATTAAAAGTTCACATAATTTAGTATATCTACAGCATCCATCAATAAGAGGAAAGTTAAAAACAAGAATAGAAAACCAAAAATAGAACAAAGAGTAGGTTAAGGCAAAAGAACTCTGGCTGACAGAACTCTAGTTGCCACTATATAAAAGCAAATGGCATGTACATTCTTTTGAGAGCATATGCTATAAGTCCTACTAGAGGAGGAAGGGTTTTACAGAGCTCTTAAATATTCCCAGAGTTCTGGAAAAGATCCTGGAAATAGATGTGTAATGCTTTTCATTCAAAGATCTCAAAGTGCTATGCAGAGTGATGAATTAGGACTCAGAATAGTATTAATATTTACTCTCTCAGCTGAGAAGAATTCTGTAATGGTTTAGCGATCAAGAACATCCTACATCTATATTTAGACATGCAAGGGCATGATTTTCAAAATTGCTGAATACCTGGTATTTTTCAGGGAGGAGTGATTTAGGAGTATAAATACTTAATTTTAAAAATCTTGGACAATGCTTGATAAAGTCACATATTACAGAGCTATCAGCAGTAAATTGGCAGTTAACGTTGCATTGAGATTTTTATGCGCAGTAGGACATGCGCTTTAATGAATGAATTTACTCTCCAGAATGATTCTGTTCATAGGAAAATTTAATTTCCTATGAAGTTTTTTTATTAAGACTTTTTGCTAACTTTTGCAGAATAAACATTTTTAAACATTCAATATTTGAAATATTGTCCTGCTTTATCACATTCTTTGTTTTCTTTTTCCTGAGTTTTAAAGATAGCAGTCCCCACTGCAGTTAGCCATGTCTTTGCCATTTCCAGAATTGATTGTTGATGTGTACCCTGTATTGGAGCCATACTAAAAGACCACTCTGAATTCTTAGCTATGTAGAATCTTGCTTCTTAGTGGAGCAAGTTATCTTTGTTCTTTTTAGATCTAATTGGCTTCCAGTTTGTTTCTATGTACAATTTAATCTATACGATGTTTGTAGTGGTGTTAATTCTACATAACCTAGAGATCATCTTTCTTTAAGTCATGCCTACTCATTTGAAATAACCTGAGAATCAAAAATGTATTTATCAGGAATCAGACACTAGAGCATTTTCCGTTGAGGAGCAATTAATTTATTTCCTTGGTCCATCAGAGCCTAAGTGCGTTAAGCTTCATAGCATCCAGTAAACCCCTGCTTTTTCCCAGGGGCTGGTTAAAAGACAGCACAGTGGATTCAATGGATTTCACATTGAGTGACTGGAGATATTTTGTTTTCAATTTGTATATAACATACATAACATACTTTCTAACTATTACAGATTACCAAGTTCATCGGTAAGCCTACTAAGAAATAAGTAAAAGCTTGCTTGCCAAATTAAGAATTGAAATCCATTAAGTTATTATGGAAATTCATACCATCTTTCTAATTTCATGAAAATAATTGCAAGCAAGCTTTCAATTGTGAAGTGCAGATTGTAGGGCCATACCTAAGGTAAGCAGCTCAACAAAACCTGAGAGACAAACACGTATCACATAATGAACATAGAAAGCACTTAAAATCAAACACCATGAGTTCGTCCTTTTTTTTTTTTTTTTTTTTCTTTAATCATTTTACAACTATGTTCTCTGTCATTAAGGCAGTTTGGCAGAAATTACAATACTGGAGGGGAAATGGAAAGCAGTAATCTATAGGATTCTAGATGGCAGTCCTGGGCAGTGAAAAGGACACAAATTCTAATTACATAGGGAACAGCACAACTGCTGATCAGGATTTATTAGAGCCTGTTTTGTCGACAAATGAATATCAGTGTGCCTGGAACTGTGTACACATTATGTGCTCTCAGGGTCATGGTATCTCTGGAATCATGCAGAAACGTGCTTTGCATCACACGCAGTTGCACTTCCAGAGCTGTGTGGACCTCTGCCATATGTCCAGGGTTCTGGTGCCTTTGGCTCCTTTTGGCCTCATGTTTTATATCTAGAACTGTCACTTCTAATGTTGTGATGGCTCATTATACTTCCAGAATGTTTGAAAACCAGCAATTGACAGATTTACAGCAAAAATTATAAGACACACATGGAACAAAAGAACAACAGTAACTAAAACAAATGTGTGTTCATAAGGGAAAAAAAAATCAACAAAAAGCTCACAACCCAACCTTCTTACTCCTTATCTTGGAGTGGTGTATTGGGTTTATGTGACAAGGTTTCAGGAGCCGGGGGGAGTTACAGCGGTGGCTTCATAGAATCTTCCTCTATGTCTGACAGAGCAAATACCAGCTGGCTCCAAGACAGACCCGCCGCCGGCCAAGGCCGAGCCCATCAGCGATAGTAGTAGTGCCTCTGTGATAACATATTTAAGAAGGGAAAAAGTTGTGGGGCTGTCAGTAATGGCAGCCGGAGAGAGGAGTGAGAACATGTAAGAGAAACAACCCTGCAGACTCCTGGGTCAGCGAAGAAGGAGGGGGAGGAGGTGTTACAGGTGATTTCCCTGCAGCCTGTCAGGAAGACCATGGTGAGGCAGGCTGTCCCCCTGCAGCCCATGGAGGTCGATGGTGGAGCAGATATCCACCTGCAGCCCGGGGAGGATCCCATGCCAGAGCAGGTGGATGCCCGAAGGAGACTGTGACCCCGTGGGAAGCCCGCACTGGCAGAACCTGCAGTCCCATGGAAGGTGGAGCCCATGCTGGAGCAGGTTTTCTGGCAGGACTTGTGACCCCTTGGGGGACCCACACTGGAGCAGTCTGTGCCTGAAGGACTGCACGCCATGGAAAGGACCCACGCTGGAGAAGTTCATGGAGGACTGTCTCCTATGGGAGGGACCCCACGCTGGAGCAGGGGAAGACTGTGATGAGTCCTGCCCCTGAGGAGGAAGGAGTGGCAAAGACAAGGTGTGACGAACTGACCACAAGCCCCATTCCCCATCCCCTTGCACTGCTGGGGGAGGGGGTGGTGGAGAATCCAGGAGTGAAGTTGTGCCCAGGAAGAAGGGAGGGGTGGGGGAAGGGGTTTTAAGATTTGGCTTTATTTCTCATTACCCTACTCTGGTTTGATTGGCAATAAGTTAAGTTAATGCCTGAAGGAAATGATGTAACCCAGTTGAAAAAGAAAGTTAAGCAGTTTACATCATACACATCAGATTCAGTAAGTGTATGTGCATACATGATACAGGACTGTTTGTTGTTGGGTTGAGTTTTCTTGACTATGTAGCATTAAGTCAGAGAGGGTTGTTGGGGGAAAACATGGGAGATCAAGCAAAATTGCTAAGGATAAGATACCACCTTAAAAACACATCAACTATCTTTAAGAAAATAATTGTTGGGCTCTTTATTGGGAAGGTCCTCCTGTCATTCCTTCAATAAAATTAAGCCTTACTCTGTCATGGTGTAAAAACTAAAGGATGGTGAACAATTAAAATGTGTTCCACTGAAAGAAAGAAGCATGAGATTGTTAAAAGCTGGAGGAGGATAAGCTAACGCAGAGTCTTTGTTGAAAGGTGTGTCAGGAAGCTAGACTCCCAAAAGAACATCAGAGATCAAGGTAGCTAAGCTTGCTAGTAAATACTTGATTTCTTGTGTTACAATGTGATCCTATTGCAAAGAAGGAGGAGTGCTTTATCAGGCCCATATGGTGCAGTCAGTATATTAATGATCATAGCCTCCACAGGACAGTGTCATGGATACTGAACCCAAATCAGGCTTGTTGAAGATAATACGCAGGGGATTATTACCTGTATCCTGTTCCAAAAGTGATTCCATTCAAAGAGACATTTTGAGGCTTGTCATCAGTGGGACTGGACTCAGGACAATTTAGAAAGGAGAGAGCAGTTGTTTATCCTGACTTCAGTATAAAATGCTATCACTCTTGCCGTTGCCTGGGCAGGAGAAGGAAAGAAATCCTACTTACCTAAGACCGTGCTTTCCTCACTGACTGAGGGAGGAACAATTTTGGTTCTTATTCAAATTCTTGTGCCATTTGCATCAATATAATACATAAGCCCATTCTAGAAATCCAGTAAGTCATCATAACTTTCAGCAGTAATTCATTCTGTCTCCCCCGCCATCTTAAAAAGTCAGTAATGGATAATTATTTTTAATGATTCTACTTTGGTTCATCCTTTTTTTTCTTTAAAAAAACAAAACCAAACGATGTTCTGTGGAGTTTCTATGCGCAAAAGCCAATAGAAGATTTGTACTTTGCTCTTGGAATGGAATTGAGGAAGGTTAACGATGATTCTCCAATCCTGTGGTGGTGTCTGAGATTAACTCCTGGAAAAAAAAAAAAATCCCTTCTTCACAGAAAAGCTATCCTTTTCGTGCAGATACACCTGTCATTCTGGACATCTGAAGTTATGACTATGTGCCTTGTCCTGTTGAGTAAGGAAATTTAGATCAACACCTCTGCCCAACAAGTACCTGGCAAAGAAACATCAAGTCTAGATTTCTGTAACATATTCTACATTTTCCTAGTTAAACTGGTCAAGGCAGTCAAACGTGATTTGTTGCTGTGAATGCTTATGAAACATTTGTAGTCATTCTCTGTTTCATGACTTGGTGGCAGTTTCTGCTAAAGTATGAATTAACCAAGCACATGTCAGCATTGATTGTAATGGGAGTTTGGTAGCTTTAAAATGTGCAAATCCTCCTTTTCTCAACTCCTGTAACAGATAGGCTTCTAAGACATTATTTGTTCTCCACTAACTGAAACATTGCCACATTTGTTTTCAAAATGTTTAAAGTGGAAATTGCTGTCAGGCTAAAAACTTATATTACAAACGTCTGCCTCCAGCAATTTTTTACAGTTAAATTAAGCAAGGCTTATAATTTAAGCACTGATAGACTTTTTATTATAGCCAGACCAATATGAGAATCCCTGGTAGAAGGGTTTTTTTAGATACTTCTGAACTTGGAAGACTTATTTCTGTCCAGCTTAGTTTTTAACAGCTGATCAGCTGGATGACAAATTATGCTGGTAATTCTGAGCTGGAGTTTCTGTGTTTTGGATGTGGCCATACAGGACTATCTAGTTTTCTGTTTGAAAAAGAGTTGAAACTAATCTCAGAGTGTTTTCAAACATTTACATTTCCAGGGAAAATTAAGAGATTGCAAACATAGACTCTTCCTTAATTAATCTTTAGCAAAGAACTTTTGAAGACTCTTATAGGCAAATTTGCAAAGATGCCAAGCAATGATAGCTGACTTTGGAAAGACTTTTGCTTACTAGAAGCCTATGATAATTTTAACCAAATTTTAACCAAAGTGTTAACAATGTATTTATAGCACAAGTTTTCCTGTGTCCTTAGTGTTGGCGAAGGAGGGAGGTAATGCTCCATAGTTTCACCAGGAAAATAACTGCATTCTGTAGCAGTGGGAAGTGTGGAAAACCCTCAAGTCAGTAAATACACTTTGAATCACCATCCCTAGTTTTCACTGTGAAGTTTGCAAGAGTGAGGGCATTACAAGATCGATGTACTTACATTTAAGATTTGGGTATGCTATACATTGCAATTCTTTCAGATTATTAGACTTAAGTACTGAAAATCTCTAATTGTTCGGGATCTAAGGGGGGGTTGTTTGTTTGGTTTTTAACTTGGCCAGGGACTGAACTCTCCGTATCTGCTTTCAGTGTAGCTCAAAGTTCAAAACTGTTCATTTCTTTGCTCATTTTTTTATGCAGAGAAAGCAAAACAAAATACAACAGCTGTAAAATACCAGATGTAAATGGATGATGTTTTTTAATGAGTGAATGATTCAGATTCTCTGTTACTTTTTCTGTCCTCCAAACCTGCTTTTGTTAACCAATTTAAATTTGAGTGTTTTGCAACAATATCGGTCATCTTTGGTTAGTCAGATTTACAGGAGGTAAGTCAAATACTATGAAGAGCATATCGTGCAGAAAGGAGCAGCATGAAGATGTCCAATAAATGGGACTTTGATATGTACGGCTCGCATTTGTTTCTTAACTAAGCATTGAAAAACAAAAGTCTGAATTTTAAGTTGGAGCTGACCTCATGTGTTTCTTTGTATCCACATCAGTTCTACAGTTGCTCCCTGCAACTTATGTCTCCAGATTCCTCAACCACCCATATTATCACCCTTTTATTGTTAGTCATTGGTATAGTGATGTTAGGTGTACACAGTGATTTACAACAGGCTGACTAGCACATATAAAAGTAAATCCTTGCTTCAGGGGATTTGCAGATTAAAGGCTTGAGCAGTGCCCATATTCTGAGTTTATAAGAATGAGAATATAGAATAAGCACTATACACTACCAAAAAGCGTTAAGAGAGTTGCATGCTATGCAGCATTTCCATGACTGGGATCAGTTCCTCAGTTTCTTCACTACATCCCTTATCAGTTGCTTATCCTCTGCATGGCACATTTGTTACGTACCCTCCCTTTGCGTGTAGCTTTCACAGCTTTATTATCCTGTGCACACCGCCTTCCATAGGACTTGGCCAGCTGTGTCTTCTTACTGGGGATCTTGGCTGAGAAGAATAATGATAATGAGATGAGGATATAGATATCACATTGCTTTGAGTGACTGCATGGCGACCACTTTTGCCAAGAGCTGATTGTGAACGCAGCTCTTGGTCTTTCCAGAGCAGGCTCAGTGATGGCTGACAGTGAGATTGCTGCCAACTGCAAATTTTGTGAACCAAAACAATGATTATGTTACAATGGACTGGAATTTTAATTGCAGCTAAATGCATGTTTTCTGTGCCCTCCTTCTGCTCTGGCCTCGTCTCTTAATTCTTAAAGCAGGAGCTAGCATGTAGTGTTGATCCTTCTGAATTGTGGTGAGGGAATAAAGCTGCCTATTGATGCATTTAACTTCTTTGAACGAATGATGCTTTATAATGAGTGAACAATCCAGACTCCCTTTCATCTCCTTACATGCTAGTTTTTGATATTCAGTATGTGTATTAGAGCATAGTGCATCATATGAAATGGAACATTATAACCAACTTCTTCACATTTGGGATGGGAGAGCCAAGTGATGGGATTAGAATGGCTGCATCCCAAAGGCAGGCTCAAACTGCCTTGATATTGTGCTCTGTGTCAATGATATGTAGTGTCTCGGTAGTGATTTTCACAATAGGCTAATCTTGGTGGAGAGAAAAGCAGAAGAATAAATTCCAAATTGTAATACGAAGCTATTCAAACAGAGCAATTAGGTTTTTCTTCTCCAAAGTATAATACAGAACAACAGAAATTTATCTTTACCAAACCCTAAATGCAGATGTCTGGGAGGCTAAAGCAGCCAACTGACAAGAAAAACACAAAGTCATGAGGAAATACTGAAAGTGAACCAGTTTTCACTTCATTCTTCAGAAAATAGCATTTGGGTTTTTTCCCAGTTGCTTTCACGCATTAGAGGTCAAATGATAGCTGATTTGTTTTTCCCCCATAAAGCTGCCTTCTTTCTTTGAGGAAGCACTCTTCATGACATGCAGCAAAGAACTGGCATAATCTACTCGACTGTTGTTTTCCCCACTTCCCTTCTAGCATGGTATGGACCATGTTCTCTATTGCTGAGTATACTAGGAAAAGTGATGTTGAATGTTGCATCTCCCTGTGCTTTTAATGTAACATGAGAGCAAGAGACACTAAAAGCACCCGCCTTTGTTCATTATTATTTTTTTCCTGGAGCTTGCTAATTAAATCATTAAAATTTTATCTTCACTTAACCATGGATAAAGCCTTTTGAAACATTTAATTAGTATGCTGCAAGAGATACATGTGAAACCAAAAGCATTTATATGGTGTGAATGACTAAGAAAGATAGATTGAGAAAAAGAATATACGAGAATGCATTTCCTTGAAACAAAGCTGCCTGTATTTCCAAACAGGCTATAGATAAAATTATACTGTTGTCAGTAGGTGCAGTTCCAATTGAGGCAGTGGCACTCACGTGAGAATACCAATAGCTAACTCATAGATTTAAGTGCAAATATATTATAAGTATGTTTTGCATTGCCATGTGTCATGGTTTTCCTTTAGTAGCATGGTGAGGGAAGTTACAGCCCCTCACGAAACTTGTGCATCTGAGGTATTGCAAAGGTATTCTTTGTCATAAGGTAAAACAGTACAATGTAATTTTGATCATAACATTTTGATGCGCCGTACAGTTTTGCCATCCATATCATATTTGTTCTGCAGTTCCTTCACCTGTTTTATAGGGAAAAAAAGCCTGACAGTACAATTAGGCGGAAGAGAAGAATTCCTGTCTTTCAAAAACATTTGCAAGAAATTGAAAACAAGAATAGCCCTTATTAAGGGCACTGATATGTAATTCTGGGGTAATGTCTGACACAGGAATCAAAGTCTGTGCTTGAAGTTGGAGTGGAGTTCAAATCTGAGCCTCATAGATCTCAGTGAATACTAGTCTGTTGTATATGGGAACTACTACATTGCACAAGAGAAAGGTGGGAAAGAGTCCCTAAGCAAACATATATTATATTGTAGGAAACTTTGGGAGACACTGTATGGCAATTTCCAATTCTATTCTGTGTGTTAGGAGTCCAACTTCTTTGGGACAGTTTTGTTCAAGGAAGAAGGAAAGATCAAGAAAGGCTCATTACTCTGTTGCTGCTTTTCCATCTCTTCTCAGAGGAGAGTATTTTTTATTTTCTTTTTTAACTGCACCCCTGTTCTTTCCATAAATAAATTTCTTCCTGGCTGTTCTGCTGACAGACTGGCCTCCTCCAGGCATTTCTTATACGTCAAAAAAGTTGCAAGAGTTGTGCAGGAAACAACATTAAATTAGAATGAAGAAGAAAAACACTTCTGTTTTTGCTCTCCTTTTCCCTATCTAACCTAAACACTGCCTTTACTAAAATCTTATAAGGTCTGCAAATATCAAAACATCTTGCAAAACATCATTGCTGTTATTGTGTGAGGTTATAGAAGTGCTGTAGTAGGGATGTGCGCCTGTCAGCTCTAATAATGCATAATGATACAGTACTCTATTTAGAAATGGCAATGACAGCTATTAACCTATTCTGTTTGTTATAGGATAATAGTGGAGAATAATCCCTTGATTTTGGTTAAGCACCATGAGAGTTTAATGCTGTCCTAGAAGACAGAATTATTGGATTAATTTAAAGGAAACTGCAAAATACTTTTTGCCTACATCTTTATTTTTAAAATTCTGTACTCATAATTATAGTTCTGCAGTTTGGACCAAGATTTAAATTCACTGGTGAAAAAGAGGGATCTTACTTAGTTTTACTTGGTCTGTACTTCTCAGTTCAGACATTCTTTTTTTTTCCTTCAGTGAAACTTGATTTGCATTTAGTCCTGAATTCTCTGCATCTTGATTAATCAGTGAAGCTGTAACTCTGACTTAGCAAGACTATCTTGGCTGAAGCAAAAAAAAATGCCTACCTTTTTTTTTTTTTTTTTTTTTCCCCCCCTCCCTCCATTCCTGGGGGGTTTAAAGT
>VYZV01042929.1:0-27502 GCA_013401275.1 Pandion haliaetus | reverse complement strand
CATTCCATACTGGTGGTGTTAAAGTCAGGGGTTTCCAACCAAACTCACTGTTCTTTCCATTGATCTTGAAGGTAAATCTTATATTTGCTAATGCAAACCAGGTAATATTGTATTTCCCCTTTCATTCAGTCCTTCTTTTCTGAAGCTGTATACAGTGGTATGAATCTGAGATAACTTGCCTTGGATTTTAAAAACCTTTTCACATGACAGGAAAAATAGTTTACCTAAATATAAGGCAGCTTTTCCTTCTTTGACCCAGTATAGGCTGATGGTTTTGAGACTACAGACATCATTAGGCATGGATAGCTGTTGCATCAGCTCTACTCCTATTCTGACTTGGCATGGCACAGACAAGCCACAGACATGCCATCTCAGTTCACCTAGGAGGGGTGACTAGAGGGGAGCCTGGGAACAGCAGAAACACCTCTACCCCCCAGCATGTCTAAGTGCCTCTGGGTCACAGCTGGTTCATTATGCAGGCAGAACAAAGGATACTCAGCACATGATTTTCTGCAGTTCACCATTTAGGCATGTCCTATATTTTCCCTCTCCATGTATAGAATTAGCTAATGATCCCAGTCAGTGTATGGGGCTGAACTGTAACAATCAGAATTTAAGAAGGTCACCAGCGTACTCTATGAGCCTGGAGAAGAAAGATGGGACCCTATCTCCAGAAATTCCAGAAAAACTCTGCAGTATCCAAAATCTTCTTTATAATGGTTTTTCTTTGTTTCTGCCACAAACTTATTCACATCTGCTCTTCACAAACAGAATTTTTTAGTGTGGTGTAAGTGTAATTACCTTGCATCCGGCTGCTTGGAAATTGAAACTCAGAAATACATACATGGTGTTTTGCATCAGGTTCTTCTGTATTCCTCCTCCCCAATAATCCTTTGTTCCAAATAAAGGAGATTGGAATGATTAAAAAAAAAAGCCAAACAAGAAAATCCATTTGCAGTCCCCCCGAGATTTACCCTGCTTGTGCATTCTGTCATTGGTGTATTTATTCATACCAGAGTCAGAGGCTCACAATAGAGCATCTAAATATCAGCACAACACAGCTGCAGACTCCAGCAGTATATGTGATCATTTATAAATTGCTGATCAAATTCTACCCAGAGTTACATTTATGCAATACTATTGACTTAAATAGGGTTGTCTGAAAGTGCTGAGGACAGAATGTGCCCCCTCAAATCTTTCATAATGTTGAGACAGTTACCCTTTGATGACATCAGTTTCCCCACATATACCATGGAAGAAGTAATCATTATTAAAACAGCAATACAACACACTATTATATGTTCTTTTTCAGCACATAGATAAAAATACTTTGCTTGTATTTGTTTTGTGATGTGGTTTATTTTGGGGGAATCTCATTGTAAGTATTAAGAGAACTGATTGCACTTTCCCTTATTTTCCCTAACTAGAGTAAACTCTTGGGATGCATCAGGCTTTTATTTCTGAAAGAGGAGCTTCCTGTTTGCCCAGCTCACATCACCTCTGAGAACTATCCTCTTTCTTTTTATGATCATACAGTGCACAGCTGCTGATCAGGATTCATACTTGGGCTTTCCTGAAAGTAACATTGACAGTCATCCCCAGATTTCAGTGCTTCATTTATACTTGCCTAGACAAATGGAGAAGTCAGCCCCATGGAGCAGCTAGAACAGAGTTGGTCAGGCTGGCTGCAATCTCATTGCAACTCCTGAGTCTTGGGAGCATTCTGCATCCCAGGCTGTTCCTAGGACATGCTGCCAAGCATTTCTCCTGCTCTACAGGCACCATCTTCTATTGATGGGCAAGGTACTGCCCTTCCTGAGCAGACACTAGCATTCTGCAGCCAAGGACCCTGATTCATCTTCTCTGTACCACAAAGGTGATACAGGGATGGATGAACTAATTGTAGGACTAAGACGTTTTAATGCTGCAAATTGTTCCTTTCTTGGGAGCATTTCAAACATGAGCATGCATTTGCTTTTATTCAGGAATCTCAGCAGGCTTTTCCCTCAGCTGACAACAGAATGTTCTTACAAGTCAGTGGGAACTGGGCTTTTGTTTTTATTCTTAACCTGCTCTTTACTAACAATAGCTTCTGACAGAGCAGTGTAGGTGCAGCCATGTATGTGCATCCAGGCAGCTTTATGACTGCAATCTCATAATGAGAATGAAAAATGTTTTGCAAGTTTCCTTCTCCTTTTCTTTTGGGGAGAAACTAACCCGCTATCAAACCAAGATGCTCAAGGTTTCCCCCACCAGAAAGAATAGTCTTGGAAGGTTCAGCAGGCTCAACAAGCACATGTGTTGAAGCAGGATTCGCTCTAAAGTGCCGAGATCCTTCTTTTGGAAATGTTTTTTGAGCTTACAGGTCACGTTGGGATGAGTAATATTGACATGAGTAATGTGAAAGTTTACAGCAACATTCTATAATTGCAAATTCTGTTCCACTGAGCTAAAACTGGATTATTCAGATAACAAGATTCTGTGACTTCAAGATCTTTGGAGCATGATAGGGATGGAGGAAAATCTACTAACTACTTGCTGTTGACAGGAAGACACCTGGCCCATTCCCCTACCTTGGCAGATATGTCAAATTTGAATTATTCACCTGTTTTAGTGACTTATTTTGCCATGAACTCAGAGCCATCACTGTGCAATTACCATTTCTTCTCTGCATGCTTAAAATATGAAAGCTCAGTGTTTGCACTCTGCTTTGCATCAGCTAACTTTCTGAGTCTGATAAGGAAATCAAATTCCAGCCTCTCGAGCAGTTTTATCTATTTGCAAGTTTTGCAATCCCCTCCTCGCATCGCAGTGTGGCAGGCTGTCTTGCTAACAAGTGACTACCCAGTTTAACAAAACAAAACAAAAAAATTATAACTTTTGCAGAGCCCATATATATCTGTAGATCTTCTGTTTATTTAATTTTTTCATTTCTTGTTCAGAATGAGGATCTTGCTGGTGAATTATTTATATGACAACAGGAAATGAGGAGGGGGGGTGTGTGTGAAAAATTTCCATAAAAAGCTCATGCAGTTTTCAATAGCATTCAGTAAAAGCATTTTTTTTCTTTTCTTTGCAAGTTTCATTTGTATTTCATCACTAGAGAAAGCTGCCACTGATTTAATTTAAATATTTATACAGAATTGCAGTCTTAAGATATACGTACACATTATGAGAGCCACACATTTAGGAAGTTTATATCCAAATAAAGAATGGGAAAGGTTGAGTCTACAAACATCAACTGATTCTTTCTTTGCTAATTACCGGCACCTGCAGTGGAAATAAGTTTCCACTAAAACTAAGTCCTTTGGTCAATGTCAATTGTAATGAGATGGAATAAATGCATCTTCCATTTGTTAGCAAATTATACAAATTGCACAACACAGCAGATGAAGAAGGGGGTGGGAATGAGGGGTGTCTTGTTCTTCTTTTCACAATAAAGGAAGTATTATTATAACTCCATGAACTGCAGCCATTCCCAGTCTTAATGTAGTCAGCTACAGAACAGCCTTGGTTGTGAGAAGAACTATATATGAACCATACCTTTTTTAAACTTCACTTCTCCAGAAGGGTCTTGGCCATGACTTCCTTAATTCTTCTTGGATATTTTATATCCTTATTTTCCTTTTGTTGTTTTACTAGCAATCCTGAGACAACAAATTATGAGATAACATTTTCTCTGGCAGCCTGTCAGAGAAAGGAGATCTGAAATGGAAAGAACCTTGCAGCTCGGGGTGGGCAGGGTTAGATAGCTCTGTGTGGAATTGTCCAAGCATGAATATGGAGAATTGAGTAAAAGAGAGGTAAAACCCCAGGTATCAACTACTTAATTCTGTCACCTACCCTGACTTAACTAATTCTTGCCTCATCCTTCAACTCCTGTTAGCTTGGGCAACATACGGAGTGTTATACCAGCTTCATTGTTATGGCAAAAGAAATCAAGCTTTTATAGGAAAAGAGAAAGAAGTCTTTTCTATTGCTTATCCTTCCATCTCTTACCATGACAGCAAATTGAGAATTCTGTGCTTAAACTGAAAAAGTATACCTTGATGGAGAAATGTCTTCAACCATTTTCTTAGAAAGGAAGACAAACACGTATGACCATCTCTCCTTTACACAATGCCTGCTTTTTGCTTTGATGAACAAGTTCAGTCCTGTATAGCACAGGCAACTCCCAGAAGGTTTCTGGAATCAAATGAAATCCCATGGTATAGAGTGGCTTCCTGCACAGTGGGAGGGTTAGAGTTTCATGTTTGCTTGAATGTTTGGTAGGAGATTGCTTCAGGAATAGCATGCTTGGACTGAAGGATATAAATGCATCCTAAAATCACCACTTTGATGGTTTCCCATATGCATTCGTTCCTGTGGTAGCCCTTTCCGCTGGAGCTTGGAATCTCAACATGGCTTGCATAGTTTACCAGTTGCTAAGTGAATAGGCAGCTGTAAACAAGTGTCTGCTTAGGTAACAGTTGCAAAAATTTAGCTGTGTATTCTAAATACCCCAGTAAATAAGATACTTTTTTTTTTTCTTTCACGCTCAAGCTTTCTGAACTCTCTTATCAAATTGTAACAATATAATCTCTTTCCAGAACTTCAGGATAAACAGAGTAAGGACATTGTGTCTGAAATCCAAGGATCTTTTTCACCAGTGGGGTTTCAAAATAGCTGGAAGGTGTTATTATATCTGGAGTAATTTATTATTTCACACACACACCCCCAAGAGTTCCAAAGTATGCAGTATGGCACTAGACTTTAAATCAGTGTGTGTTCATTGACATATACAGAATTTATACTACATATATTGGAATGCACGTTTGAGCATTTGTACTTAACATTGTACTTAACTATGTATGAAGTTCCATTGCACCCCAGCTCATGGTAGTCTGTTCAGAACATGCTGCATGCATAAGCATTCCCTTATTGCTGTACTTGTGTCACGGATACGGCCAAGACATTTCTTCAGTAATTGTTGCTCCTAAAGCACCATAGTTATGTACCAGGGATATATTCTGTAATGTTACAGCTCCATAAAACAGATATAATTGTTCTGTTACTACTGTTAACATTAGACAAAGAGAAAGCAATCTTGTGGTATGGATGAATTTATCAGAATCAAAAGGTGTATGTGGTTCATCCTGCCTGAAGTAAGCAGAATGGTGAAGTACATCTTGGAAAGAAAGGCACAGAATTCAGGCATGTTTGGAAAGAAAAGGGGAATTACTGTAAGTTATTTCAAAATAAATAATATAAACACTGTCTTTCCATACAGTTTTGTATCTGACAATATTTAGATTTAGATTTTACATTATTAGTTAATGATTATGAACAGGAAGCACTGAGTACATGTGAAAGTAATTTGAATGTCAGGAGTATTTTCCATCCCTTGTTTATCTGCTGGCATACTGTGTTTATAATAAATCATTAATTGCTTTCAAATGGAATTATTTTCTGAATCTTCTTTTCAAGTGGTAGAAACAGGGATTGACAGTAAACTATTTTAAATTGCAATGTAAATGTAATTCCAAGATCTCCTTCCTAGTGTTCAATTTCTGAGTATGTAACCAAATAAGTAACTAATTTCCTTAAGTTATAACCCCTGCACCACGTTTGTGATGCTTACTTTTGTAAATGATTATAAAGTAGCTCTGCTTCCCAATATTAAACATTATATGAAATAAATTGCATCTGTATTTCTCTTTTTTATTCCTTTACAGTATTTTTAGATGGATAGTATTATTAAGAACTTTGCTTGACAACTAAGTTCATTAGCATATGCTACTGTGATATTTATTTTATAATTTAATTATAGTCTCTTTGAGTTCTTATGTGTCACCATTGCAAATGTTATTCCATAACTCCTCTATGCATGTTTTTTTCCTGATGCTTCTTGAGGCACATACCTATCTTGACTATAGGACTGCATTGTTAAGCAGATGATATCCACTAAATTGAGATTGCCCTGAGTAAGTACTTTAACAGAATAAAGAAATAATACATTCATTTAGCAGGATGGATCTATTGCTGCCATTCACCACAACTTCATTTGAAATTGTGGTCATTTAGCAGTGAGACTTGGAGTAAATAGAAGCAACCAGGATATCAACGTTTTCAGGCAGCTTGTAACTTATGAATTTTTGACTGTGAGGTTAAAGCTACACAGAATTCCTTAACCTCATAGTCACATTTAAATGTTTGCTTACCTAAAAATTCTGAAGTGCCTTAAAGGGATTATTTCATCAGATCTTCAGAATTACTAGTGAAATGTAGTGGATAGGTCCTTGAGAAAAATAATTATAAAACTCCACATCCACTTCAACAAATGAAGCTATGCTTTCTTTAGATTTTGTTTGCTAAACTACTAGTATAAATGCATTCTTGACTCCAGGGCCATTAGGTGGCACACTTGGGCTATGGGTTTGGCAGGGCATGCCATGAAATTGTGTGGAACCCAAAGTACAACTGATTAATCACACATCTTTTAATTTATAGGGAATGAAGCAGGGAGAATGCAAGAAAATTACATTTAGACATGAGACATTGTAAATATTCTATCAACTGGAAACCAGTGAGCTTTCTGCATCTCTGTTTTTAGGGCATTAGCAAAGTGTTGTCTCAGGCAACATTGCACTACTTACATGGATTTCATTACTGCAGTAGTTGAATTCTCAGGTGTACTCAAGTGCACAACTTGCAGTGAAACCAATGTGAGTTAGATGGACATATACTTGGGAAGATCTCCAACTGCTTAGAAAAGGGCTGCTGGTTTTTGTTGTTTAAAAACAAATAGGCCAACAAGAACTTAATTGTTTAAATTTTCTCCAGTTAGGTTTTTTTGGTATGGCTGTGCCATAGGAGTTACATAAACTGTAGAAAAATGCATCCTTGGGATTATGTAGGATTGTTATACAAGGTTTAGTATTTCTAAAGTTTGTGGAATTTGAGTGGCCCAATTTCTGATGTGAAGAAACTGAGAAATTAATACAGAATAATCTTTTACTTGTATCTGTGAAACCTTTTTGTCAATCCTATCCCAATTGCTAATGATTTCCGGAGATCCAACTCATGTTAAATTTCTTGTTTCCTGTTCTCACAAGCTTCCTTCAGCTGTCTTGACAGTTTCTTTATTCCAATGGGATATAGCTGTCATGTGAAGTCCTAATTACGGGTAAATTAAGTGTCATTATTACTTATTCACCTTAGGCGAAGAATGTGCATTTGGACAGTTTGTGTAACCCAGCTTTCAGATAGCTAAAGTAAAACTAGTGGAGAACTGTTCTGAACACTAGGGCAGACACCTGGGATTTCACAAGCATGTGGATTTTTTATTCTCTAAGCCATGCAGCACCAATATGAAAGTAGAGTTCCAAGATGATGTCTTTAAGGTATCTTGCATCTTTTGGGTTATGATACTTAGCTTCAGTCAGAATTTGTTCCCAGTGTTGATTAATAACAGAATGAGCTGCAGAAATGACATCTGAAGTCATCTGAAGTGTGTGTATTCCTGGAATGTCTAGTGGAGCATCCATTTTCATTGGAAGGAGAAAGAAGTCCAAAAGCTTTAAGTTTGTTTAAAAATCTAGGGGAAGAGGCAATCCACAATGAGGAAAGTCAGTGTGGGTGCACATTCTTCTTTTTTTTTTTTTTTTATTATTTCCCCTCCCTTATGCCAGAACCCCTTTAGCTTTCCTCTGGCTTAGTTTTAGGCAGCTATTTTGTATTATATGGCTATACAGTATATAGAGCAAGGGGGTCACACCCAGATGTGACTTGTAGTGCTACTGTATTAAGAAAATAAAAATAAAATAAATTAAAAACAAAGTATCAGTCTTAGCATATGTGCATGACTGTGACTCTGAGTTTCCATTTTGTCTGGAGAGAGAAGCTTGAGTTACTGTGATTCCTGCATTTGGCCAGAGATCTTAATTTAAGGTTTTAAATCATCTGAAATTCCTTCTGGATATGATTGCGCACACATTCTCACCTATCTGCATTCTGATGTGAGAATTAGGTGCTCTGCTTATATGGACTTTGGAATATTTATTTACATTTAAAATTTCATGGGTTTGGTTGCGTGTTTGTGCATGACAAAAAGAGTGGTGTTGCAGTTGCTTCATGAAGGTATAATACAAGATTAGTTAGCATGGATGTTGTATTATGATTTCAAATTATTTTGGTAATAAAAATCAGTTTCCAGGGAATATCTTGATGGGGAGTGTAAACAAACAATAAGTATACAAATAACTTAGCATTGCTTTTCATTGGTAAGGTAAGATTTTTAATTTATGATTAGGTTACAGCTACTAATTTAAAGCTGTTAAAACATTTAGAAGGAATGCTTTGAAATATTAAAATACTTGAAGAAATAGCCTATAAAGTGGTAGTTTTACCAATTCACCATTCATAGTCTCTCTGACGCTTCTGCCCTCGTTAGAAATAAGTAGTGTTATTGTAGCTAAGGGGGTACAGGCTGAACTAAGGCAAGGATCAATAAGGACAAGAACAGTGTCCAAATGATAAAAGTTCCCATGTAGCTGCTCCGCTCTTCAATTTCCTTGCCACAAGTAGCTTCTCTAAGAGAGGTAACAGTCCAGCAATGAAGTATACTATAAACTTGAGAAAGATGGATGGTTCCTGTAATTTCTGTCATATATCTGCCATGCACAGAAACAGAGTGAAATTCAAGCTCTGTTTTAATGATGACCGAAGAGGGAATCTGCAGGAGTGCCACGTGTTTGAATTTTGGTGTGTTAACAAAAGGCCTCTGGCTTGAATAAGAGGCAAGCTACAAACATCGGTCCCAAAATATATTGATAAATGTAAACGTTAGGAAGCAGCACTTCAGGACTGAAATAGGAGCGAGTGCTCTGGAGCTAGAAAGAAACACATTACTAAGTGCACTGGTTTACTGGAAAAGTGAGTGGTACTGCTTAAGATACTTTAGCAGAGTTGATGAGGCTGGGACCTAGATGAGTTTCAAATCATGATTAAGGAGTTTTAGCAGAGCTCCTGAGGACTAAACAAATTTTCTAAAAATACAACATAAGCCATTGTGTGAAAGACATTTGAAGCTTTTTATTCTAAAAGTGGGAAATGTTACATTTTACTCTATTTGTATGAGAAAAGAAAGAACATTAACTCATTGGTATGCAAATAGTGATTGATCCTGACCCAGTTTTTAGCTGTCACTTGTCATCCTCTCAGACAATCGAGCCATTATTCCAGTTCACATAGCTAATATTTACATAACCTGGGATGATAGCAGGAGGGAAGTTCACCTAATGAGCTCTTGCCCTGCCCCACCCCCTTGCATTTTAGTTAAGTGCCTCTTTACACTTCTGCACCTTTGCTTCCAAAACATTTCCTGTGGGCCTTTCTCCCTGCATATGGCCAGCAGAACACCTAATTTGATATGGAGTCAACAACCCATGTGCTAAAAACTTGCTGAATGTTCTTGCCACAGAAAAGCAGCTCTCTAGTGAATAGTATTGTCACAAAGTGCTGGCTTCTGGTGTGTTACAGGACAGCACGGCTGAGAACATTGGATTTGGTTTCTACCTATAAGAAGAAAAGATCTCAGAGACCCAGGTATTAGGGAGAAGACGATTTATGATGTATGAGCTTCATTACTTAATAATGCACTAATTATTTTGATCACCCCCTGAGAAATTCTCTAGCAGTGTGAAGGTACCTCAGTGCCAAAAGAAATGACAGCCGTTTTTTTGGGGTTTTGTTTTTTTTTTTTTGAGATCTGTCAGAGGATATTTTAGTGGATATTGTGATGAATGGTGTCACATGGACAGAACCAACTCTATTTCCGATGTAAGTGTTCTGCAATCAGTGGACTGAGAGCAGGGATTAATTTTGCCTGCTCTTTCTAAGAGGTGAAATCCCCTCCATACTCGGTGTGTGTGCTGAGCATCTGGGCTCAGGCACCAGGCTGCCATACAGATAAACTGCAGCATGAACACTGCAGCAGCTCTGCAACAGTGCAGGCAGAGCAGGAGCTGCCTGTGCAGAACTCAGGGTTAAGAACTGCCTGGTTTGAACATACGCATTTCTAAATATGAAACATTTGTGTGTCACATTTTTTTTCAGCATGGAAAGAAAGAGGCTTTATTTCAGTGATATATTTCTGTGGCATATGCCATGGTATTGTTCCACAGATGCTATCACCACCACCATGTTACAAAAATAGTCTTTTTCAAAGCTCTATGACTGCTCACAAGAAGCCCGAACCTCTCATAACTATTCAAAGAGATTTGTAGAGAAAAACTCTACTCTGTATCTGGAAGAAGTCAGCATTGTGCAACTCCTCCTCTGCACGTTCATTTCAACTTGTAGTAGTATGATGCAACAGTTCTTCCTGGTGGTGTTGCTTCTGGACATACTGGTGCTGCATTACTGAACCATTGTGCAGGTCTGCGCAGTAATAGTACAGCATCATCTTGTCCTGTGTTGCAGCACAGTCTTCCAACAGGGCAAGTTTTAAAAGTGCTTCCTTCTTTGCTCTTTGTTCTTTGTGTGTATACACGGGCATGCAAATACACGAGCACCTTGCAGTTTCTGTATGTTTTGTATTTTACATGCTGTAGCTGTACGTGTTGTGCATCTTTAGGCATTTTTAACAATATTTACTAAAGAATGATACATGAAGAAGACAACTATATTTATAACAACAAATGTGTGTGCAGCAATTGAGTATGTAATATTCAAATAATGAGCAAAAATGCCTGTAGTGATATCCAATAGTAGAATAGTTGTTGCTTTTTCTGGACTGTGTTGAAGTGGCAGAGGGGAAATGGTGATGAAGATAAGGATGAAGTCTAGTGGCTGTGTGGCATTCCTGATGCACTGCTTGAGGGCTGATAACAGGCTTGGGTTTAGAATTAGTAGAGAGAGTCTATAAATCAGACAAGTGCTTGGAAATTCTGATCTTACATGTTTGGCCTCTGGGATTTATTTTTGTTTGTTTGTTTTTTATTGATTTACACACAGTTAATGGCTTGCTGGAATTTATTCTTAGTCTGATGTGGGATGTAGGGATATAGTACAAGGGAGATACCTCCTCCTTTGAAATCCCAGAGTTGCTGGAGGTTAAAAACTTGTAAAAAATGTGCAACAAAGGAGTGTTAGGAAAAAATTGTCCTCTATTTTCTGATCCCAGTCACCTGACATAGATCCAGGTTATAAAATTGAATGCCTCTTGTCACACGGGTAGATTATTATCCGTGGACTGGAATGGTTGCTGTCACTGTCTTACCTGTGATTTCCTTTCCAAAATTTCAATTGCTTTGCTTTAGTAAGTGAAAAGTAAGTGTTTATACCGAATATAGGCATTTCTGTTGTCTAGTCTACATACTAATTCTGTGAATAACTAAGAGAAAACTTTACTCCCACATTTGGAAATCTTACCTTCATTCTTTTTGCGTTAGGTCATTATCTGCATTCTTAAGGAACACAAATTTTTATCTTCCTCCTCTTTTCACTTCTGAGTCTTCTTGCAGTTCAGAAAAGGAAAGTGCTTAGATACGAGGCGTTTTTCTCTTCTACTTTCAGGTATTATTTTAAAGTAAGCATCACACCTCATCAGATCAGAGATTCATTATATTCCTACTAAAGGAAATGTGATTTAAGGATAGACTCAATTTTAAGAAGTTGATTACATTTGTTCAGACATGATTTTAGTATCATTTATCCTTGAGTAAGACAGAAGGACTGTCTAATTAAATACAGTAAATGATACTTTTCAACAACTTCTGAAAGAGCTACAAAGCTACATTCTTCAGAACTTCAGTGAGACCAGAGCATCCGATTCCCTTAGTTGCCTTTGAAATCTGTACTACTGTGCATGAGGGGCAACACACGCCTTCAAATGAATCAAGGATGCAAAGGCAACCTCAGCTGTGTCATTCTTGGGCTATGACGTGCTTAGTTTTACAACCCTTTCTTATGCTAGCTTGGGGAATGGAGCATTATTCATTGCAATGTTGTGCACGTTACAGTTCCAGAAAAAGCCCTCGTAATTCCTGGGTATGCAATTATACACCTAAATCAGCATTCATCCTGATGTTGTGCTCATTGATTGCAAGATGTCATGTACAAGAATATCAAAATTCTCCAGAAATACTTGAGGAGGAGCCAGGATCAGTGGAAGTCAATGGACTTGGGTATGTCTAGGCTATGTTATTGAGGAAGCAGAGTAAACAGTTGCAGTAGCACTAAAATGCTGGAAACTGCACAGCAATTGTACCAATATTTTGTCTGAAATACAAAGCAGGTCAGGTTTGAATGACAGAGCTGTAATTTATGCTTTGGGTTCTGTTGATTACGCAATCCACTCGATCCCCTCTCCCATAGTTTATGATGTCATCAGAAGCCCCAATGGAATTAGGGCCCTGTAATTCACAGCACCTTTTATTGTATGTACATACACACACACATTTTTTTTATACTTAGTATAAAATTGTAAGTGAAATTAAGGCCCAACCTGAAACTGAATTCCTGTGAAAATAATGGGTCATACAAAGAATACTTTATTAGAGTTGAGCTGTTTAGCGTCTCTAGATTCAAACATATTTTGAGAACAATGGCAGCTATGAATGATTGTAATGGTTCCTTGCTTGTAATCTAAAAAAAAAAAAAACTCCAAACTAAAAGAAAAAAATCCACAAAATCACACTCCTTGAACCAAGCATGGGCAAGTGGACTTTAGGTAGGGAAGGGTGAGATGGAACCTTGTAGTTTTTGAGTACATCACCTTGGAGGGGAACTGCTCCTTCAGTTGTGGACTAGAATAACTGCTGCTATCTAAATGTGTTGATGTGATGTTTATCAGTCCTGGGATCTAGGTAAGTGTGGTTCCAAGGAACAGTTTAAATGGTTGCATAGCCTATGAGTAGGGGGACCCAATGTGAGTTTTGCAAGTCTTCCCACATACATATGTGACAACCAGTCACACTAACTTATGTTCAATCTATACCATAGTATTAAAGTGAAGATTTTGAAAATGTTGATTCCCAGCTTTCTATGAGGATGAAGTGCACGTTTTGAGATCCCATACTTCGCAAAACAGTAGATTTTAGATCTGTCAGTGGTTCAGCATTAGGATACCCACTACAGACATTTAAATAGTATCATTTGTTTAAGAAATTAACTATACACCAGAGGAAAAAAATACATTTTTTTTAGTGAGCATTTCTGATTAAATAGAAAGGTAGCAGTATGGAACCACTTCATGCCTTAGCAGATTAGAAATAGTACTATTGGTAATATCTCAGTAGTTGTGAGTGTGTAGTATAAGAAGTTTGCTTGGTCATATGATGGCAGAAATATGAAAATTTGTGCATCAGTCATCAGGTATACAACCAAAACTGCCAGTGATCAGTACTGTCTTTGATTTTCACAGCTTTTATCAGTTTTAAGTTACATTTATAATGATGTTTTAACATAGTTTTCCAAAAGTAATAGAATCATGGAGAAGAAATGATACCATATGTCACATAAACCTGGATGTAAGAGGTACAATACTGCAGTAATGGGACAGCCAACCTGCTGGGATACCTTTGTAAATGGAAATTGATTTTCTCAAGGATTCTTTACTGGTAAAATAAATTAAATATACATTTAGTTTTACCAGTTTAAAAACCTCTTTGTTAAAATAAGAACAGTGATATAGGGACACGTTCTAATGAATTAAAGCAAGATAAATTATATCCAGCAGCTTGCTGAATACCTGAACTTATGAGGTTTTTTAAAATCCGGAGAATACAATAGGGGCCTCACAGGAAGATAGCCTGTGGATGTCACTGAAGCACTTTGACTAGGTATAGATTATTTTAGCTTTGATGGTGTAGCCATGTGTCTAGGCTATTTTTTCCTCTTTTGCTTTATGCTTTTAATTTGATAGGATTCTTCTTGTGAATATTTGAGTTGGAGTCAGTCTGGTTTAGGTCCATAGGCCCAAATATGACCTTAGAAATATGACAGTCAACCTCCAAATGCTACACAGTTTCTACTCAGACACTTAAAGTTAATAGGTTGTTAGGACACAGACGACTCATTTTGCTGGTATAATTTACTACATTAATGATCAAAAAAGAGTGAAAAAACTAGAGCAAAAATGTTAATTTCAAGCACCATTACAGAAATACAATACAATAAAATAAAAAATCAGATAAATGTTCATTTGCTGTAAACTGATGGTTGTTAAGAGCCTATTGCCCTAAAGCAAGTTATGCTTGTAGCAGCAGAAGACCTAGGTCACTATCATTTGTGAAATGCAGATTACCTATTGGGGATTTTTGTTAATGTTTTAATAGAAAAACGGGGTGATTTAGATAGTGTTTCTTCAATAATGAAGAGTCGGCATTGTTACGGTGATTGTGTTAATACACTGCTGCCTGTTGCTTTAGTGGCTAAGACATTCTTGAATAAATATAACAGACCAAAGTCTCAATGTAACTCAACAGTCAGTGTCTTCTGCATCCCAGCCTGGTGCTGGGTAGCCAGTCCTCCAGCTCCAGTTGCTCTTGTTCGTGCTCCTACTTTCAGCCCCTGCCTTTGTTAGCAAATGGGATTTGAGCTGTGCTTGAAGGGCACTGGTAAGCCCTGGTATAACACATGTCCATTGACTGACTCTGCCTGTTTGCTGGCAGAGCTGATACTCTAGCTGAAGGTGAAGAGTCATATATTCTGCTTTACTTGTTACTGGTTCAAATGTTGTTGCATCATTTACCTATCACAGTAACATAACTGTTTCCCGAAGACCAATATTGAACTGCAATCCCTGACAAAGTTCATCTGTATAAAAAATTTACAGTACTCAGGTGACCACAGTAGATCCTTCTGTAGCTGCTTCCCTCTAATGAAAATTATGTATGAAGTAGAAAGTAAGCAATACCAAATATATGCAGCATTCAGGGTTAAAACTGAGTAGCATTTGTTGAAACATGGGTCCTTTGAGAAGATTTCAGTCTCTGCAGCATTAGTCAGCTCAAAATAGGCATCAGAGCTGTTTCTCTGGTAAGAATTGGAAGGCACCTTAACTGTTCAAAGTTGTTTAAAAACTCAGGTATGACAAGCTTGCTCAGGTTAAAGCGGCTGTGCATATTTACGTCTCAGTCTGGATATGAGTCTTGTTAATCATTTGGGTTGCATTACTTATCTAAAAAATCAGTCAGAAAATTTTTTGAAAACTAGCTCTTGAGTACTGAAGGTATAGTAGGAGAAATGTAATTTGGAGTACATATTTTTTTTAAATAAAATAACTTCTCCAGTACTCTTTTGCATAACAAACAGGCCTACTGACACTTCTGATATACTTCATGCATTCTGACATTTTTACATTTTCAGCCAGATAAACATGCAGTACACAGCAGAAGCGATTGTATTAGCTTCTTAGTTTCTGCACTGCCTATTGTATTAAATAATGGCTTAGAAAAATAAAATAAATCCAGTTCATGCATAAAGATGATTGGAGTAGAATAATAATAATGTGCATAAGTTCAGACCTTGAGTGTAGTACCTTATGGGAGAAGTCAGACTCCATGTGCAGTAAACGCATGCTCCTATCCTATTGAACACAAGGGAAATTTATTTCTGGAGTCTGAGTGAGCTGTATCAAGTCCTATCTGTGGAGGTGTGGACACAAGCATTTCTTGCTGAGGGATTCAAGTGAGCTCAACTGTTCTTCCATGAACACTTTCACAACAAAGCTATGCAGAAGTTTCTCTCACTATGAATTAGAGCAGATGATCTGCTTCCTCCACTCTCCTTACATCTTAACTTACCAAACACTCATTGCTTTGGATCTTCATGTGTAAAGCACCCCATTGCATAGCAGAAAAGCTCCAATCACTGTGCAGCATTTGTACTCATGTCAGCAAGGAATAAATTTTTCTCAAAGCCCTTTTTATGCAAGATTGAGTACACTTTGCAGATTCTAGGACTACATGTGCAAATATCCACTCTGGGGAGCAGTGCATTTGTAATTGGTAATTTACCCAGGTATCAAGGAGCTATTTGTGCTGGGAAACATCATGCATGATAGCAACTTTTTTTCAAAATTAGAGGGTATGGTACTTAATTTTGCATCCTGTTCATTTTTATAGGTGGTTTTGCTGTGGTAAGGTAGCAAGATTAAATCCACTAATTTCTGTGGTGCATTTGGAATGCAGATGAGGGTATATTACAGTTTCATGAATAGGGAAGCATCCAGAAAAGTGCAGTGACTTGGGTCTACAAACCTCTCCAGTTTCAGTGTTGTGAAAAGCATAGGAATGGAACAGGACAGTGTAGCATAGTACAGAATAGAAGCAAAGCCTTTGCTTTCTTACCTGTCCACATCCATTTTAGCTTCGGAGAATACATTTCCTCTTTAAATGGCAAGAAAAAATAGCCCAAAGAAGCTCATAGAAACCCTAGGAAAGATTTAAAATATTCCATCTGTGAAACTGTTTCAGATTAAAACATTGACACACAATCAATAAACCTATGAAATTTTACCAAAGATAACTCTGCAGTAGTTGCAAAATTTTGTAGGATAATTAATATTGGAATAGTATGAATTAATTTAATTGTAGTATTTTAAAAATATGCATAGAGTTTGGAATTTTTTTGGCAGAAGAGTAAGAAAAGACACTTAAGAGAGATGAGCATTCTGCTTTCTTGTGGTTCTCATAAGTTTCTGCTTTCCAACTTTCTAGGGCATTCTTCCAGTAAAGGAAGCCCAGTGAGCTCTTTCTGTTATAGGAGGCATTGCTGTCAGGGACTGAGCTGTAAAGAGAAACCTGGGTTTGTGATGAAATGAATGGAATTGGAAGGGTCCAAGATTATTCCAGGATTTTATTTTGCCACAGGTGCACATATATTTGTTCTAAAATAGTTTGAAATAGAGTTTTTAAGTGCATTCTGATTTCATTAATTTTGAGGAATTGTTTCAGTGTTTAATACAGGAATTTGGCTATAGGTTTGCATATATCTCCATGCAGAATCTCTTTAAAAATGAGATGAAGCAAAAAAAGTCGATTTTTTTACACATGGCTTTATATTACTAACAGTAGTTCTGAGGTTATATGTTTATTTATTCTCTTCTATATTTGATCACAGCTTTCTTGTGAAGTTTATCAGTGATAACAGACAATGACAATAGCACAGCAATAAGGGAAGAATGTCTGATCACCACTACCGTAACCTAGACCCCCAAAAGAGATCCTCACCTTATGAAACTAAAACTTTAAAAAGCAGCAGTGTTATTTATGATGCTCACAAACAAGCACACTGAAAGTCAGCGAGAAGCTAAGATAATATCAGTCTCTCAAGGTGTAGATATTAGCCATAGCTGTATTTAAAATTATTTATAATTGGAGTGTGATTCTGCATATTTTGTACCCCTATGCAAATGCAAAATGCAGATAAGGTTCTTAAAAAAAGACGTTCAGAATAGCATACACTTGGAAAACACAGAATGTGAAATCCAGAAGCAATTGGTTGTGATTTTTATGTATTCTGTAGGTTTTCTATTGACCCAAAGTGATCTGTTCTTCTATGAGCCTAAAGAGAAGACACAACCTCACTAGCATTCACTAACATTTTGGAGACCTACTCCGTGTGGACTGCTGGGTTTTGTGAATTAGCAAATGCTCTAAAATAATGCAATAAAAATAAATCAGGGATGCTGCATTACAAGATGGGCTTTGTTCATTTATTTCTGACACAAATAGTTTAGCTTTAATTATTTATAATACTTCGCAGTGCATTGGTAAATGCGCTGCAACATATTTTGTAAAAGTAATGAAGTCTTTGAAATAGCAAACCACAGTACAGCTGTCGCACCCGTTTGGTATGGTGGGGAGTGACCACTGCAGGCAGGGGAGAGGGAGAGGAAGGTAGTGTTTGCTTTAATTTGCTTGTGGTATGGCAACAACTGCACTCACAGACTTTGTGATCTGGACATTTTGTTTCTATTCACACTGGCAGATAGAACTGGCACTTCAGGTGCAAGTAAGAGCTGAGGGCCTTGTGCTGGGGATTATGCAAGTGTTTTGCTTATGAACAAAGAGCTGCTGCTAGCCCTCCTAGCCCAAGCTATGAAGTAGCTCAGTGGCTGAATAAATCGGCGTCACACGTACAGATAGTAAGTAAAAAGAAGCAAATAATACCAAGGCAGCTGAGACAGTTGTACTGTTGGTTTTGGGGAAGACTAAACAGAGACAGCAAACACTGTAAATCACTGGGCATATACGGGAATAAAGTTAGAAATTGCAAAGTCTATACGTTCTCTGGTTTCCTATTTTCAGATCATTGCCTGCTTTCTTAAGTCGGCATTGGGAAACAAATAAGGAGCTGGTTTTGGAGGCAAAGTTACCTTAAATAACCCCAAATCTCTTTCATATGATTTTGCATGGGAACTAGGGAATGGAATTGTCTCTTTTCATGCAAGAACAAGCAAGAGAGTAGGGCAGTTGGGGAGGAGAAAAATAATCTGAAAAAGAGGCAAGTATAATAATTTAATCTCTGGTAAATACAAAAGAAATGAGCAGAAATATATTTTAATCCACATTTCAATTTATACAGAGCCTGAAATTTTACTTTTGATTCTGACTCTGCTAGCTCCTGTGAGTTTGTAAACACTAAAACCATTCCATTTACATTTTTTTTTTTGGGGGGGGTAGTACTTTTTGTATGTTTGAATTCATTAGCTATCTGAATAAAAAGGTAATGTATGATGTGACCTGCTCTGTATCCATGTGGAGGTAATGGAAGGTATCTAGTATGGCAGAGGGATTGATACAACTTGCTTGAGGCAGTGAAAACAGTCGTACAAGCATACCGTGGAAGGAGTCTTATTTTTACCTTTATTGTGAAAAAAAAACCCACCCCAAACCCTCTCCTTTTCTCTGGGTCTGTTGTTGCATTGATAATAAAGTGGCTAATGTCTTACCCTGGATTGGATGAAATGCTGGATTTGCAAAGCTATTTATGATGTATGTTCTTTCTCCTTTCTCTCCTGCGTTTACCTTGCTGTTTCACACTATTGATATATTCAACACTGGAAATAATGCAGAGAATTTAGTATCTTCTTTTTACCACTTTATTATATCAGAGATATCAATATAAATATGGAGATGCTATACAATGCAAACAAATTTAGTATGGATTTATACATATATAAACATTTTACTTCTCAATAGTACTTGCAGCCCTTTGCTGCAGCAATCATGTTAATCTGTGATGATTTGGGGGAAGACCAGAAATATTAATGAATAGTGCAGCTTGTGTAGGTTCTAGGATCTTAGAATTTATGGAATAAGCTTTGCAGGCTACTTTAATTCTAATGTCTTTCTCATGAAGCCACTTTCCTGGATTAACATGGGATGTAAAATACAAGCCTTGATCCCGATCCTCCGACTTATTAATGGCCTTAATTTTATGCGCTGATACTTCAGTAGGACTGTTCATAGTATGGAAGCGTAAGAACTTACATGAGACTTTGCAGAATTGAGATTCAGAATGCTAATTTTGTCCTAGTCTTCTTCCTTAATTATAATAGTGCACTATTTTCAGGGACAATTGCCAGCTACCTCAATTACAGATAGCTACAGAGCAGCAGGTTGTGTTTGTGTTTGTACATTGATCCTACAATCTCTGACTTTACAACGCTGGTATCATCCAGTCACTGAACCTACAGACAGTGCTTGTTTTCTCTTACTCTCTTTTGCACCATGACAGAATTAATTACCCTTTGCTTCTGACAATTCCAGCAGCATAATTGGGGGCTGCCTCCTCTTCCTCCTTTTCCCTTCCACAGGAGTGTTGCATATTCATTAAAAAAAAAAGAGAGGTGCTATCATACCCGAAGGTGTCTACTCCATCAAAAGTCTCACAGTGGGTTTATCTAAAATCTGAAATCAAAAAGGAGCACTTGACCTTGTAGTGCCCCTTCCTCTGTTGTTCAGGGTCATGCCAGAAAGTATCCTTCCTTACTGCATTACCTTCACCCCCTCACAGCATATGGAGACATTCTGAATTCAGCTAAAAAGGATGTATATGTTTTATTCCAGAAATAAGATTTGCCCAGTGTCTATAACATGTACACATTCCACTACATATCCTGATACTTCTCCCTATCACCCCTCCTCTCTTCAAGGACAGCAAGTTCCTACAAGGTCTCCTGTAATGATCATGCTTTTCTCTAGGCTTGTCATAGCAGACATTGTGTTCCTGCTTCGCTATTGTAAATTTGTTGAGATTTATATAAACAAAAGTAGCTGTCCCTGGTACACTGATTCATCCAAGTGATGTAAAGCTAAAATGTTACAGATAAGCCTGCAGTAGTTTTGTAGGGGTACCATGTAATGAGCCGATAAACCACACAGTTACTGCATTCTCAGATGTCATTTACTTTCTCCAGGGCAGGGAAAGCCAATATGGGGTGAGCAGTAATGGTCTCCAGCAACTATAAAAGCAAAATGAAAAGTGACACTTTTCAACTCAGCAAAAAATAAAAGTGAGCTCTCCTCCTCCACTCCTCTGAACACTTGAGTTTTAGCTTCCAGCCACGGCTGTCAGTTTAGACTAGACTCAGCAAAGTGAAAGCCTCTGCTGAAAGCGTTATATCATCATCTTAATCTTTCTCCTCACTATTTCTTTCTTGTTAATTCATCTTTACTAGGCCTTTATTTACTTACTAGCATACTTGGTTTGTCTCTTACACCTAAGGCATCCACAATGGTTTCCCGTATGGAAAAAAGGTTGAACCTTGATTTTAGTGTAATAAGGGTCCAGTTGGGCTATGTCTTAGAAGGGTACTTCTTGTTTGCCTGTAGTGAGAATGTCTGTGTCTATTCTGTAAATTTCAAGTTCTGTTTTTTTCTGCATGTGTACGTCAATATTACTAAGCTTCTTTCTCTGGGAAAAATAGTAACTGTTGAGAACCTCAGATGAAGGGCTCATAGAAGTGTACAGTACTGTTTATAGCAAATGTCTATGTCTTAGTTTTTGCTGAAAGCAGAACACTACCACTATCTTTAGAAATGTAAACTAATTTCTGGTCTGTTTTCAGAAATGAGTACAAAATATCCCCCATTGTCTGCATATTTGTACTTTTATCACTACTGATTCTTCTACACCTGCTCACCAGCCCCTTCCACCAATGCTCTGTGTCCAGGGTTTGGTTTTCTGTTCTGTCCTTTCACTTTAATCTTCTCAAGTGCAATATTCTTATGATTTTTTGACTACCTGCAGTTTCCATATTTAGAGCTTTCTCTTCTTCCTTGCTGTCATCTCTGTGAAGCCATCAAGTACAAGTATTTCTCATGCAGGTCTTATTTGGACCAGAACAGCGTTCTGTATGTATGAAATAGTTATAAGACAATCTTACTACCCTTCCTTTTCCATTAGTTTTTTTTGCTTCCTTGTCTGTACAGAACTATGGAGAGCTATAGCTTTTGACCAGCAGATCTTCATCTGCTGGCTACTAACGGCTTGTACATTTGTCTTTTTGCAAAGCTGAAACTTATGTACCAATCTTGGCTACTCCTCTCTTGTCTCCAAATCCTGCCTGTTTACTACATTATTACCTAGTTACTTTGCTTGCAATTCCATATACAGGCTGTGTCCAAATGTGAAACATTTTCTAGACCTTCTGTATTAAAAAATAAATTAAATGGGATTATACCCCTATACCCACCCTCTTTCTCATCCTTCATTAGATTCCAGAAAATTGCAGTCTGTCTCTTTGTTACTGTCATGTGTTGGGTTAACTCTCAGTGCAGAGAACATTTTATGTATGCTTACTATTACGGTAGGATATTATTAACCAAGGTTAATTTTGCTTGTACTACAGCACTCTTGAAAGTAAATGTGCAACTTTTAAAAGTGTATAGGGATCCTCCAGTGAGTAGTAATTTTAACTAAGTTACAAATCTTCAAGAAGTCCAGTCACACATTAAAGAGAGGACCAGAAATACCTTGCTTGACAAAGCTGGACTCAGATACAGCCATAATTAAACCACTGCTTGTTTCAGGGGTCTCATGAAAGGGATCTGCTGATGCCTGTACAGGGTTTGTGTAGTAGTTTGTTTCAGTTTCAAAAGCTGGTCACAGTTCTGCCATCTGTCTTATTCGCATATCTGGCAGGCAGAACTAAAGATAACATTAGTGTAAAGGTTTCCAGCCTGTTAGAAATGCAAGTCTTTTTGTTTCCTTCCCATTTTACCCTTCCCACTCCTCTTGCCTGCACATGGTCAGTCAGGCAAGGACCTCATGTTTTTCTGTAGCATTGTGCTTCCTGAAAGTGGACCCTGAGTGCTTAAGCTCTGCTGGACACTAACCCGCAATCACATGCATGAAAACAATTCAGTTTAATTGCTTCAGGCACCCACCTTTTTTTCCTTTTTAATTTACTTACTTTTGAATTCATTCCCATATTGGAAATAATATATACTTAATTTAAGAATGTACTATTACTGAAATAATTCTTTATATAAAAATACAATTTCTAAAACTAAAGGCCAGAGAAAAATCAGATTCTCTGTTTTAATTCCTCCTTCTGACTTTTTATGAGCACCTTGCATCTAGCACTCACCAGAGTCAGGCTCTGTAAGAACAGAAAAGAATCACAGAATCATAGAATCATTTAGGTTGGGGAAGAACTTTAAGATCATCGAGTCCAACCATCAATCATGTCCACTAAACCATGTCCTGAAGTGCCTTGTCTACATGCTTTTTGAACACCTCCAGGGATGGCGACTCAACCACTTCCCTGGGCAGCCTGTTCCAATGCCTGACAACCCTTTCAGTAAAGAAATTCTTCCTAATATCCAGTCTAAATCTCCCCTGCCACAACTTGAGGCCATTTCCTCTCGTCCTATCACTAGTTACTTGGCAGAAGAGACCAGCACCCACCTCACTACAACCTCCTTTCAGGTAGTTGTAGAGAGCGATAAGGTCTCCCCTCAGCCTCCTTTTCCCCAGGCTAAACAACCCCAGTTCCCTCAGTTGTTCCTCATAAGACTTGTGCTCTAGACCCTTCTTCACCAGCTTCGTTGTCCTTCTCTGGACACGCTCCAGCACCTCAATGTCTTTCCTGTAGTGAGGGGCCCAAAACTGAACACAGTACTCAAGGTGCGCCTCACCAGTGCCGAGTACAGGGGTCGATCACTTCCCTGCTCCTGCTGGCCACACCGTTTCTGATACAAGCCAGGATGCCGTTGGCCTTCTTGGCCACCTGGGCACACTGCCGGCTCATATTCAGCCGACTGTCAGCCAGCACCCCCAGGTCCTTTTCCACCAGGCAGCTTTCCAGCCACTCTTCCCTAAGCCTGTAGCATTACATGGGCTTGTTGTGACCAAAGTGCAGGACCCAGCACTTGGCCTTGTTGAACCTCATACAATTGGCCTCGGCCCAATGATCCAGCCTGTCCAGATCCCTCTGCAGAGCCTTCCTTCCCTTGAGCAAATCAACCCACCCTCCCAACTTGGTGTCATCCGCAAGCTTACTGAGGGTGCACTCAATCCCCTCGTCCAGATCATTGATGAAGATATTGAAGAGAACTTGCCCCAGTACTGAGCCCTGGGGAACACCACTTGTGACCCGCCGCCAACTGGATTTAACTCCATTCACCACAACCCTCTGGGCTCATCCATCCAGCCAGTTTTTTACCAAGCGAAGAGTACACTTTTCTAAGCCATGTGCCGCCAGCTTCTTGAGGAGTATGCTGTGAGAGACAGTGTCAAAGGCCTTACTGAACTCCAGGTAGACAACATCCACAGCCTTCCCCTCATCCACTAGGCGGGTCACCTGGTCACAGAAGGAGATGCGGTTGAAGAACAAATAGAGACTGGAGAATAGGACAAAGATTTCAGAGAACGCTTACTAGGAAATCAATTACCTATGTGTCAGTAGAAGCCTGATAGTTTTCTGAGTACGTTAGCTCTCAGCCTTCATGACAACCCCTTGTCAATTTGTTAGTCTCTCAAGACCCAAACCATAGTGTTGTTCAAACTCTTGACTTTTTCCCTGGGAAGCTAGCACAGCTAGAAATGGATTACTGACCATTCTTGAAAGAAGTTTTCCATCTTGTTTGTTAAGTGGATGATGCTAAAAGAAACTTGAATCACCTATTAGTGAGCTGTTAAATACAGTGAAAGCAAATACACTCCCACGCAGACATTCATTTTTAATGATCAAAGAAATATAACAGCCCATGGTATAAGACATGCATGACTTCTATTCAGAAGAAAGGAAGGCAACTCTCTAACAACAGGTATGTAATTAGTAAAAAGCTGTATGGTGGTATATTTTGAGAAAGAACTATTTCATTGTGGATAAATCTTTAGGATTAGTGTGAGTAACAGTTAATTTCCTCAAATATATTGGAGTAGAGAAAGAGCTCAACAGATCCATGATAGAATGTAGTTTGTTTCGTCATGTAAGGATAAGAATTTGACGCAGTAGTTGCAAGGGGAATATGTAATTCCCTAAATCCTCATATTAAATGGTAGTTCCGTCTTTCTTTCAATACTCTTAAAATTATTGCTTCTTCCTCTCACCAAAAGTCCAATTTAGGAGTCACTGGGGTTTCTTAAAATTTAGGTCTTTTACTTACTGGAAGTTTAAGCCTAAAAGTTTCTAAGGAGTTCTTCATATTTTGGTGAGCTAAAATAGGATAAATGCATAATTTGATGTCTTTTCAGAAATAGACAATATTGTTTCTTTGTTTTATCCAAAACTTCTTAGACTCTTAAAGGACACTGTGCAGTGCTCTAAATTTTAGATTAATTTTTTTTTTCAGATTAAACTCTTATATGAAGGGACTGTGTCCATCTCTATGTTCTTTCCCTCCTACATACAAAATATAACATAGGCATACTTTTGTGAATGAATGGGGTCAGTAAGCTCAGCACTTGAGTGTTTTACGCAAGAATCAAGTAATTTACACATTGAACCAGGTAATTAGTGCAATGTATCATAAAATCAGAATTCAGTTTTATTAGAGATCATTAGCTATTTATGTAATAATGTAAGAAATTATTACAATCGTGGCAATTTGGATCTACATACAAAAACCTAGACTCAGTCTATGTATGCTTAAATTTATTTCATTTCCATTACTTATTTTGATATGTGGTATCTGCATTCTATTACCTCAGGTGAATCAGAACTGACTCCATGAATGACAAGTGAGTTACTGTTTATTACAAAGTTTATGGCCTGTAATGTGTGTGGGTATATGAGTATTGGAATGAAGTGAAATGAAAGTCCTATATATAGATGTAAAACTATTTAATATTCTAGCACAGAGTTGTCATGCAGTAAGAAAGCATAGCTTTCAGAAATCTATACCATTGTTTCAAAGAGAAGTATTAAAAATTCAAACCCAGGTATTCATTTATGAATCAATAAATAGCAGTCATATAGTTTTATGGCTATGTTTAATCTCACATATGGAAAATCTTCAGTGATATATGACCACTATTTATATCCATTTTAAGAGCTCTTCTACAAGAATGCTTAGCGTCCTTCCCTTGGGAGCTACAGAGTTAAAGGGAAAACGAACATGAGAGCTTGGAAGAACAAATACATCCAAAGATGAAAAAATAATTTATAAGTAACAAGTCATAGAGAAATCGCAAATACTGATCAAGTATAACATCAAGATTTTTATAAGCTGAAAGCTGTTGCTGTAAGCCATGCAGGCCAGTTCAGTCTAACAGGCAGTTAAAACCAACTCAAGAATTCTCCACTACCTGCTGCTTCTGCCCTCTTTTCCAGTGCTACACTGCTCCTGCTTCAGTAGGCATTCCTATCTCTTGCTTAGAACACATCATATGTTCATAATCTGCCTCTGAAATCTCTGCTTTCAAAAATTATCATAGCTGTTTTGGCAGAACACCCATGCATATGATGTTGGCTGAATCTTGTTCTATTTTAAAGGAGCAATAAGGAGAAATAAGGCATAACAACATGGTAATATCTCAGTCTGACCTCTGGTCTCTGGTAACTTTTCCATCAAATTGCTGGCTTAGCCCAAGTTCCTTTTGGCAAATTCCTGTTTTATAGCCTTATCCATGTCTGCTCTGTAATGAGCCAACTTACATTCCTGCAGTGGTTTCTTTGCAAGAGAGGAGGTGTGTTTCCTTAAGGATGGGTTCAACTTCCAACTTTGGGAAGATACAGTTTCTGTTCTCTGGCAGAGATGGATTGTTGGTTTAGCTGAATATAGTAATTCTTGCTTTTATAACATTTACTTATGATATGCTCACGTGGGGTTTCATGTTCCAGTTTTGACACATCTCGTTTGTAACAGTTTCAAGTTTAGAGGTCATGATTCTCTTTACAGATGAGGAAAGTGAAGCACTCTTAGATTATTTGAATCACAGAGGATGTCTGTGTAAGACCTGTAATGAAATTTTAAAAGTCCTTAACTTTCAGGTCTGTGCTGTGTTCACTGCATATTTAAGCTATGGAAAATGTCCCCTTACCATTCAAACTATGTGGATTAATATATAACTCTTTTTTTAGATATTGCATCACTTATTAATCAACCCTAATACTTTTTTTTCTGTGAGGCATATTGTCTGTCTTGAGCATAGCACTTAGCATAAGTTTTTCTCCTTCTGACCTTCTAAAGAAGCTGTACTGAATAAAAAGGGAGAAAATGTTGAAGAATGCAAGCCATTAAAACTCTGCAGTTGTTTTCAATTTGTCTCTATTAAAAATATGCATACATTTTTAATTAGAATAAATGTTGACCTATAAAGAAGACAAGAAACCTTCCAATTAAAACAAGCAAGAATAAGTAACTTGCCTCTTCTTGCATCTACTAAATTACAGGTTTGATAGATTATCATTCAGATTCCAGATACGTTAAATCCTTCACAGTCTAATAATCAAAATACATATTGACAATGCTACTATTGCATAAGTAGGGAAAGATGACCTTGAGTTTTAAGTAAAAAATGAGATATGGGACTGATTAATTTGTTTAGAAAATTTTTTAAAGAAAGCATTGAACTAAAATTATGTTTTTCAGTATATTTTCTAGTGACAATGGTCTGAACTCTGTTGAAGTTTTTTTGCAATGATAGTGATTAGATTCCCTCCTGTCCCCCTTAATTATAACAATAAATGTTATTTTATAAGTGTTTGCCTTGATTTATTAACTTTTGCCAGGTTTTTTTTAAATAGTCCATAAGAATTTTTTTAAAATCAAACTATGTGAAAAAAAACCTGTATTTTTGTCACTTTCAAGGGGGAATAAATATAACTTTCGTATCTCCCCAATACTTCATCTCATCATGTGTTGAGTATGCATATGAATACCTAACTCATTGGTTGCTTTGTCTAGGAATTATTTGTCTGGGAAGTTTAAAGATCCTTGGATTTTAAGCCCTATGGACATATAATTAAGAGCACAAGGAACAGCATAAGGACCTGAGCTATGACTTATACCCAGTTTTTATGAATATGTGCAGTGAAAAGAAAATGGTTCAAGCAATC